>PVKM010006793.1:0-43259 GCA_004027735.1 Carollia perspicillata
TTCTCCCCGACCCTTTTCAGGAGCCCTCGAGTCCCGAACCCCCTTCTTTGCATCCCCTGAGCACGGCACCTCCTGGGCTGACGGCCAGCTGTCACCCACCGAGGCGGCCCCGGTGGCTGTGTTAGGGATGGCCAACAGGACCGGCCTTCCCGTTCCTGGAGCCCGACTCCTCCTGCCCCCAAGGACCAGACCTCACGCAGAGCAGGTGGTGGCCATGGGGCTCCGTCTACCACGCCCTGCAGAGTTTCACATTCACGGCGTCCATGCAGCTGCACGGACAGCCAGGCCTAGGGGCGGCGTCACCGCCACTGTGCGGAGGAGCCAGGGTCCAGCCCACGGACGTGTGTCTGGCTTCGGGCCCAGCAGCCGTCCTCGCGGGTTTCCTCGCGGATCTGCGCTCAGCCTCTCGGGCGCCAGCCCCGGGTCCCGCAGTTCCCGCGGCCACCCGCGGATGCCGCAAACCTTGCTCCGTCCGCGCACTCCACCCCGTGGGCGGGCTCCCCGCGGAGGTGCGCCCAGCGTTGCCCCACCCGCTCCACCCGCAGGCTGGTACCCGCGCCCTCGGCGCGGCCCAAACACCTGCTCCGGCCCAGCCACTGATGCCGTTGTACACGTGCGACTGGAGGAGCATGTCCACACTCATGCGTCCCACACGCAGCAGGAATGTCTCCACGAAGCTTATGTGGCCATGGTGATTGCGTCAGCTCCTTCAGCTGCTCCTCTTGGGCTCCCGCAGGATGGTCTCTGAGCTCAAGCGTCCCATCCCCTGGGATGTCACGACGTCATGATGCGTCACGTACCGGAGCTTCGACTGCGGTCAGCTCCCTCCGCATGACCACCCGCCAGCCTCAGCGGTTCCCCTCAGGCTCCCACGGGCTGGCAACTGCACTCAAGCATTGCGCTGACTATACTGTCGCTGTGACGTGACATGTGACCCTCTGACGTCTTGAGGTCGTGATGTCATGGTGCCTCAGGTGCACTGCAGGACTGCAGGTGTGGCCGGCGGGGTGCACTGCAGGACTTCCAGGTGTGGCCGGCGGGGCCAGTAGGTAGTGATGTCTGCGCCGGAAGAGTGTGGAGTGCGCGCCGTGGGTCTCCACACAAAGAGGCACGTGTAGGCGGTGGCCCAAGAGGTCGCTGCCGAGCCTGGTGCCGGGGCCTGGTGAGGCCGCTGTAGTCACACGGGTGGTAACATCGAAGTGCCCCAGCGCACGTGTTCCCAGCTATCGCAGGGATGCGGCTGCTGACCACTAGGGCGTGGCGGGGTCCACATCCCGGCGGTCCCTGTTCTGAGCCAGCGTGACAGCTGGCCTGAGCCCATGGCTCTCACCACCAGCCACGATGCTCTCCCCTTCGGCAGCAGGCCAGGACACCGGACTCAGGCCCAGGGGCCAGCAGGGAGTCGGGGGAGCCTGGGCACTATGCCTAGGCTGCGTGTCCCAGGGACGCGGCCTTTGGCGCCCAACCTGCACTTCGTGGGTGCATTTATTGTGAATGTATGAACTGGAAAGCGAGAATTGGAAACGCAGGGACAGAAAAACTAGGAGCCCACTTGGTCAACTCTCTGCTTTTTTATTCAGCCCCACATCCTTTTCTAAGGCACAGCAACGTGTTCAATGTCAAGCCAGGAAATTCATCGTAGCAACTTAAAAATCAAAATGTAAGCATCACATGCCTAATTTAGTTGTATTATTATTTCTTAAATACTTTTTGGTTGTGCTTATGAAAACATTTTCTCTCACACAAAAGTGTTTTAAAGCCACTGTGCTCTTGAGATTTCCTGGTCAGGAATGGTCATCTAGCAACTGTGGAGCAAGAGGGACTTAGAGTTTGTTTCAAGCCTCTGACTGATTTGCCTTCTCTGAAGAATTGTAATATTCACAATTATAACAATTTGACTAATGCATGCCTCCCTTCACTTGGGATATAGTTCTCTGGGGCCTGGGCATTTACCATCATATCTAGGCACTGGGAACAGTGTCTGATGCATAGCAGGTATTCTGATAGGCATGTTGAGTGGATGAAGTATGAAAAATAAATGACGGCATATGGAGAGATTACAGGTTAGTCAAGAAAAGGTAATTTGCTGTGTGTGCTGAAATTAACTATTAGGGAGACCACATACAGTCTATCAAGTGTTTGTGTTTTCCTCAGCCAGTTGCTTTGCCGTCTTCCATAATCCTTCCTTAGATAACCTACTTAGGCTACGTAAAACAGACACATTTGATGAGAAAGAAGCATCAGCCACCTGGAGGCCAACAGCTCCCCACTGTTCTGGCAGGGATAACTGGGCACGTGGTGTCTGAACACAGCGTCCCAGGCTTGGACAGGCCAAGTTACACAGAGCTGATCAGCTGGGGCAGCCATGTGACTGCTCCCACCCGTCACGCTTAGGTTCTGCTTCAAAGCTCACTTCTGGACTACCTCAAGGGGTTTTCATTATTTGTTTATATATTTGAATCCAGTTTGAATATTTGAAGTAACAGGACACTGAAAATATCAATGAACTTGACTCCATTCCAGTTTTTGTCATTTGAAGCACTTAATCCAGTCACTATGTGTGAATTGTGTCTTTGAATGAAGGAATGGTTTTGTATGCAGTCTTCTGTGTGGAAGCCGGGCATTCCTCCTCTCGCCCTGCAGCCTCTCTGCCGCAGTGCTTCCTTCCTTCTCCATTTGACCAAGGGCTCAACCCTCGGCTATATCCCTTAGAATCTCAGAATCAGTGCTCATATTTGAGAGGGTAGAAAGGCAATTATTTTGCTCTTACAAAGCGACCATCAGTACCATTGTTACTGTGCAGTGCAGGCATCTCCCATAACCTCTTCTTAAGGAAAGGTTTTGTTTTTGGTTTTTGTGCTTAGCTTGAGCTAGAGAAAGAAATTACCCGAAACGGACTTGCTCTCCTGCTCCGCAGTCCCCCTGCCATCTGTGACTCCAACTTTGTCCACGTTCAACCACCTGAAGCAACTTTGCCACTTGTGAGGAGAGAGAGAAGATGAAGAAGGAGAAACAGGAGGCCTTCTGGGAAAAGCAGGAGATTGCTCAGCAGGGAAGGGACAGAACCAAGCCACCAGGACTCTCCTGCTCCCCTCATGGTCTCCACTGCCTTTTGAGGACGGTTGTTCTTCCAAGTTCAGTCGTTCATCCTCTGCCCACCTCAGAAATCTTCCATGCTGTGATTAGAAACCATGGGTTTCATCTCCATTTGCTTCTTCTTAATTGACTTGGTTTTTAAATGATGACACTTTTAAATTAACATCGTAAAATATAATTGACATTTACAGTTTGTTCATTTGTTTTCCATTCTCAAAATCCAGGGAAAAATTAAGATAAGGAAACAGCTCCAAAACACCACTAAATTACACTTGGTATACCTCCTTGAAGCATTGTGAAGCCACCATCAAACATAAGTGTTTAGGTTCACATATCATTTACTGAGAAACAAAAAAAAAGGAGTCTAAATGAAGAAAGCAATTTCACTATATATATGGACGGTACCGTAGTCACCAGAGTTATTGGCCATTTTATGTCCCCAAGCATTGCTTTATTTAGAAATTTGTCATCTAAAGACAGAAAAGAAAAAATCTTTTTTTAAGATTGTATTCCTGACATCACAACATCAGTCAAAACCAGGGGATTGTGTTTCACTGAAGCAACAGAATCAATGTAGCACATGCTACCTCTGTTAACAGACAATTCATTGCCTAGTTGATCTGGCACTGCCGAGACATTTTTACTCCCAGCTGCACATGGCGAGCGGTGATACCCTCAGCGCTCTGGGCAGCTTGACCCTAAAGCATGCACATGTGACCTCCTGCCTCGTCTCTTCTCGCCAGGATGTGAAGAACGTGGCAACCGTCAGCATCTCTTCTCTCTCCGCTTCAGGATGGTGGCTTTAATTGGTCTCTGCTCCTACTTTTGTATGCTCTGTGAGCAGTAACATTTTACTTGCAATCACCCCAGCCTCCCACTGATTCCATTAAAGTGGGAGCCAGGAGCAGACGCTCTGACTCAAGCTCTGGTTTCCTACTTTGTTTTTCCTGGCAGCTACAGCTTCTTTATTACATGTAACACCTACGGTAATTGCTACTGCTTAAAAAAAGAAAAGGAAAAAAGCCTTTTCTCAATATTATTAAGACATGCCAGAGGAAAAGCATTCACAAAGTAGAGATACTACTTTTATTTGTATCCAGCATTCTCAGAGGGAAAAAAGTGGAAAGCTTTTCACCCTGGTGGCTCATTAATTCTGACAACAACCCCGGGGGCAGGGAAGTGACGCGAACGTTATTCTGGTTACAGCAGAGAAGACACTGGAAGGCCCAGAGAGGCCAGGTGTCTTGTTGAAGGTGACATGGTTATTGAGGGCCTGGAAGGAAAAACATATGCAAGCCCCAAGTTTCTGGCTCCCAGGTAGCTCATTTCTCCTGTCTGTGTGTCAAGTCCAGCTTTTAACGTTGTAGGCAATTACTTATGTGACAAACATGTGGGGTAACGGAAACCCCAGAGGATCTCAGGCAAACCTTGTGCTTGTCCAGACTCACGGATGTGAAGCATCACATTTCTGAGCAAGTGTTCACGTGTGAGGTAGGAAAGACACCGTGACAGGAGGGAACAGCTGCCCTGGGAGTGGGCCGCTCAGGCTGCAGCCCTCCTGCTCCGTCATTGCTCAGCCTAGAACCCCAAAAGCTGCATCCCTCAGAGTCCTCAGTTGGGGGACTATCTCTCTGAGTTGGGTTCTGAACACTCGTCGGCGCTGACAAGGTGTCCTCGTGCGCAGTGTGGATGGCAGAGTGAGGGGGGAGCCTTTTGGGCCCCTTACCCGGCGGTTGCCAGCACATGTGGTTGTGGACTTTTGCAGCACCCCAGCGTGAGCAGTTCTCTGAGCCGGCTTCACTGTCCCACTTCACATAGAGGTGTCCAACGTAGAGCCTCCTGTCCCAGCAGCAGCAGTTGTGGCTTTGCAGCCTCTGGGTCCCAGCTCCACGCCTCTGTTCCCGCCAGCAGGGCTGGGGTGATGCGACAGGAGGGCACAGCATCACAGTGGCCTGTGTCCTGCCCTCTGCCTCTGCCCTACATTCCTTTACAGTCATTCAGTTTCCCGGGAGGGGAGAGGCACAGTTCCTGTCTCTGTAAAGGAAGAATAATAGTGCTTACTTTGTAAAGTGCTGTGCGGATTAGAGAGAATCTACAATGAAGCTTTGGGCTCAGAATCCTGGATCAGCTGCCCCTCCATCTAGGCTAGAAGACGCATGGGAGCCAAAGCAGGGTCTGTGTGGTTTCATCACCCTGTACACAGTAGGCACTGAGTGCACAGTCCCATTGGGTGTGAATGCGGGAGGGGCGTTCTGGCCGCATGCACTTCCCCACACACGCCCCCTGGACACTAAGTTGTGGGTGCAAGCAGGGGGTGATTTTGAGCCTGACAGATGCTTGCAAAGGGCTCACTGCACATATTCCTGATCTAGTGGATGCAGGGTGGCCTTTTACTGCCTTCAGCACCGGTGGCATAACCGTGATCAAGGCAGTGCCTCATCTAGGTCTTTCCATATTGTTGCTCCAAGTTTATGTAAACCATATGAAGAGGTGACTCTCCCCTCTGAGGTTATAAATTCTCACCTAACTCTCAACCCTCAGCCCGGAGCTGGTTTCTTCCCCAGATGCCTGCTGCCCTCGTCATCCAGTCCAGACTAGTAATTGCATTTATTTTATTGTAAGCAGCAGCAACAACGAAGTAGCTTGGACACATTAGGAAACTGAGTATATTGTAGCATTACAGGGTTTCTTCAAGAACAGGGCAAAGTGCAGACTGGGCCCGAAAGGACTGAAACCCACCAATGTGAGGATGCCAGTGCCCACAAGAGTGTCTTCGCCCCGCTGAGCCTCGGTCTTCTCTCTGAGGTCTGGACCCCTGGCCTTGCTGGGGACATGGCAGAATTTGACTTTCAGCAGCTCCCGGTTTGCAGATGAGGGCTCAGTCATGCAGACACTGAACGCCTGTCTAGTCCCAGTTCCACACTCCTGGACAAGCAGCTCTAATTGCCCTACCTGGGCCTTCACACAGCCACCTTGGGCTGCAGGCTCCACAGGGGCAGCATCTGTGTCTTGTTTACCCGTTACCACTGCATGAAGCAGACGCCCCAGGACCTGTTTGGTGTGTGAACGGGTAGTCTGATGTCGGACCAGCAAGGGAAGTCGTGTCCGCAGGTGGCTGCAGGAGTCTGGAGTGCAGTGAAGATTTCGCCCGTGAGGTGGACTGCCCCTGCACAACGTGCCCCACATTGAGTGGAGACCCATCAGGTGGCTGTGGTTTTGGGTATTTCAGATCCAGTCACACAAAGAAAATGAACATGGTTCCCAATCCTGGTTCAAGGAGCTGTGATTCAGAAGGTGTGGGTATGTTTTCTAAAAGTTGTGAATTGGTTAGACTTCGATGGGTAGAGCAGTTATACCTCTACTTTCTTGTCTTTCAAATGGCCTACTGACCCCTGACCCTTAGAGATTTCCTAGGAGTTAATTTTTTCTTTAGTGTGGTCCTGTTGACGGCGCCCACGTGGCACAGCATCATGGAGGATGTCCCCACCATTGCTGGGTGCATGGCAGAGGTTTTCCTTCCTGCAGTTATTTATACCCAAACTGTCACAGTTTACTTATTTATGCCTAACAAATGCTTGGCCATCAGAGAAATTACCACTACTTGAATCTGAGCTAAGATATCTAGAATAGCTCCAAGCTATAATATCTACTTTCTTGCACTTCTGCTTAATCTCATTTTATATCAACCCAATTTCCAAGAGTAGTTTCTTACCTTCTATGGATTGATTTGCAAATTTGTCACATATAAAATAAAAATTTTCATTTTTATCCAGTGATGGTCACATTTATGCATCTGGGCACAATCATATAGTAATTCTTAGGACAAGCTTTGGAATGCAAGAAGCCCAGATCAGATGACAGCTTGGTGTGTGACCAAAGCAAACAAACTGTCCAATGAATCGTGTTTGCTCAAAAGTACAATAGGCGTAAAAAGCCTTGCTTTTGAAGTGCTGGAAGGATTAAAAGTGATCCATGTAGTGTGGTTAGCAAAGTGCTTGGCATCCTGTAGATGCTAAACAGTGCTCTGGGAAGAATGCAGGAGTGCAGATCAGGGTGGCCTGCATTTTAGGCTCTCGTTTTTTAACTTGGACTCGTTTTTGACACAGAAGATGACTAAGGGGAATCATAGGAGACAGGAGATGTGGGCTGGCAGTTTGGAGGCAGGGGGACCATTGAGTCACTGAGCACTGAGACCATCAACTCCCACTCTGATGACGACTTATAAGTGGGAAGAAGTAAATTCAAATGGAATTCTTAATACAAATATTTTTAATATAGAATCTACAGGGTGTGTTAATGTTAGAAATGGGAACAATAAGGAAGAGAGCAGACATTACTTGAAGGATTGAACCTGAGTAAGTGGGGAAATGATATCATTAACAGAAGTTGAAGCTTCGGAAAGGATATACTTTGGCAGCAAAGGGGGAGAGCGCCCGAGAGCGCCGGAGAGCTCTCGGGGCTGGGGCCCTGCTGCGGCGCGACCTGCACACAGGCAGCCAGCCACCCAGCGCCGCTGCGGGGCAGCGCTCTCTGCTCCATGAGAGCGGGAAACTCCTAAGTGTACAGAAAGAGGGAAGAAGGGAAAGGCAGAAAACAAGTAATGACAGAACAATCCACAGCAGTCAGAAGACCAGGGGGAGTGGAATTGGGGCACGCCGGTGAAGCCAATTTCAAGAAGAGAGGGTACTTGGTCTGCAGATTTCTGTAGATTCTTGTGAGGATGAGGTGGTCTGGACTTGGTCACTGGAGTCCTTGGTTGTCAGAGGGCCCTCAGTGGTAGAGGGACAGAAGCAGAGGGCATGGACGTATGCAGGTGGCAGTGGCAGCTGTTTAGAGAGCCCACGTGAACGTGAGTCCTGCCTTCACATTTCCAGTCACGCACAGTGGTATTCTAGGCCTTCATGTCCCCTACCCTCATGCCCGGCAGGTGCCCTTCGTGGTAAGTGCCCCGTACAGGTGCACCATTTTTACCTTCTACACCTGACATGTCTGAGTATTTTCTATGCTCAGACATGTGTAGGCACACAGACATGTACTGTTGAGTTACAGCCTCCTACAGCATTCAGTGCGGTCACGTGCTACACAGGGTCGGGGCCCAGGAGCTGTAGGCCACACCGCTGGGGTTGGCATGAGTGCCCCAACCCAGAATTGAAACGGTAACTTTTTGGTTTGTGGGATGACACCTAACTGAGCCACACTGGCCAGGGATCCCCAGATATATTTTAAATATTCATTATCTCTATTTTCAATCACTTTGCTGTGAACCAGTCACTCTAGATGGCTAGTCCTCATTTTCCACAAGGCAGCCAGATGAACTTTATGGTCCAGATGTCACGCTCTTACTCAAATCTTTCCCTTCACGCTGTTTCACATCCCTGGAACGGCCTCATTTCACTCACTGCGCCCTATCCCACTGGGGCTCTCGGTTTCTTGAACGACCATGTTCCACCTTCTAGAATGAAGTTCCCTGGACCCTCTGTTATCCATTTAATTCCTACTCACCCTTCCAATCTCATTTTGCTCATCTTTTCTCAGAAACAAACCTTTGCCTACCCCGCCAAGACAAACAGAATACATTCTCCTAGCTCTCTACATTCTCCCTTCGTAGCGCGTCAGTTTTTGTGAATAACTCATCAATGCCTGTGCCTGCCTGAGGGTGGGGAGCCTGCCTGCTTTATCCTGCTTTACCTCCTCAGGGTGCCTGGCCTCATACACAGACACAGTTTCTAGAATACATGTTGCAAAATTACGTGCACAGTGCTTCACATTTAAGCCTCAGGGATTCTGTGTTTTGTTTTCTGTGTTGATAATGCACCTAGTTTAATTGCCTTCACCTTCAGAAACAACTTTTCACTCTGATTTTGAGGGCACCTGTTCTTCGTTAAATCAACCAAGTAGTTGTGAGAAAGAAGTATGCTCATAGTAAGCCACTAATTGAGGCCTCCCCCCACTCCCCCCACGCCCCACAGATACCATACGTGAAGGAGAAGAACAGTGACACTGGGAGGGTTACAGAGAATGTGCACGGCCCTGAGCATGGTGTTGCTGCAGCTCGCAGAACCTCTGAACCTCTGTCTCCCCAACAGAACGGAAACGGTATGTGTGTGTGTGCGCGTGCGCGTGCCTGCTTGCGCAGGGGGTAAGAATGAGAAATGGGTCCTCATTGGTTGCTTCATCTTGAGCCATACAGATACTGGTGCTGACTGCAGCCGGGCTGATGTGGGCAGAGCCGACTCTTGATTCCCACACTAGGGGAAACTGGAACAATATGGAAGAGTAAATATGGCCCTAATCCAAATCACCTATTTCCACGCGCTGATAATTGTCATGCTGTTCATAAGCTTTGAGTGATGGTGATATTTTGTGTTTGCACAGGACCTCTGATGGCGACGGTTTCATGCACACTTCGCTTCAGATGGGGCCGGCTAACGTGCTGAAGCACACCGCGCCCTCGAAACTCAGCTCCTTCAGGAAGAGACATTTGTTCCTCTGCCCTGGAGCAGCAGTGCCCGGATCGACCGCAGCTCTGTTCTCAGACATCTTTCAGGACCAGGCCCCAGACGCCTGCCATAGTCCAAATGGGGCTCACAAGACTGCCCTAGGAATTGCCAGCCACCATTCAGGAAGTGTGAGGGCAGCAGGGTGGGCGCAGGGTCTGGGTGCAGTGGGAGTGGCAGTGTCACTCTTGCTGCCACTCCTCTGCCAGGACCAGCATCTGCAGGCGGGGAGGCAGTGGGTGTGGCCTGCTGCTTGCCCTGCATGACCCACTTCTGCAGAAGGCAGGCGGGACTGGGGTGAGGAGATTTAAACACACGCATGATCTCATTGGGCAAAGATCAATGGATTTTCAAAATCTCTTCTCTCTCCACTTTTGGGAGGAATGAATGAGCATGCCCATAACTTCTGGGAAGCAAATAAGCAGAGATGAGGAGTAGAAAGGCCCTGGTGACCCAGAACATGAATAAGTTGTACTGGAATAATAAGTTACAATAAATAATAATAAACTGGCTGGACCCACCATGCAAATAGCACAGAAGGTGCCTCTGTTAAACAGGATTGGGATAGAGTTGGTAAAGAATATTGAATAAGAAAAGAGTGAGGGTGAGAAAACATTTTTTGAAAAAGTTCAGTTTTGAGAACGAACAATGAGGGCAGAGTGCTGCCGTCCTCGAAAGCCACACGGATTCTGAGATTTGTCATAGGAGCAGGCCAACCGATGCACAAATGGACATGCGATGTTTTTTAAAAGGCCTTTTAAATAAGTGGGAAAATATGAACTATTTAGTTAACTGGCAAAACTATCCGTTTTAGGGAAAAGATGAAAGTAGGTTCCTGCCTCATGCTGTTTGCAATACACTCTAGATGGGTTAAAATACTAACCATGTGACAATATTAGGAGGGAATACCCTGGGGCTAGAAAAGTCTCCTTTAACCAGGTCTACGAACCAGACACAGACCACACAAGACTTTCTAAAACGTAAACGATTTTGGTCTGTACCTCACTATGACTGGAGAGCTGACTGAAGTATGTCAGCCAAGCGGTGGTGGGGTCGGACTTGTGGGCCACCCTCTCGGGTGCATGGAGATGGAGGCCACGCTCTCGGGTGCATGGCGATGCAGCTGGAAGGCTGTTTCTGCACCTGGGCTGAGAGGCGGCGACAGTTTGGTCTCGAAGGCCAGTGATGACAAGTGGACAGAGCAGACAGATAATTCTAGAACTGTTTAGGAGTTGTTGTGTTGTGGTGGGGACAAGGAGGCGAGTCTATAAAACTAAGCAGAGCCAGACCAGGAAATGCATGTCTGGGCATTTCCGATGCACAAGTGCATTTGCTCACGATTTGGGGCTCTTTTCCTAAGGGCGTGTGGTGAGTAAGTAGTCGTGGCACCTGCCTTGCAGAGACCCACATCGGACTCCTGGTGTGAGCTCACTGCCCGAGGGTGACCTGGCGCCTCGCGCCCAGGCTTGCTCTGGGGAGTTGATGGGAGAGCTCACAATGCCATCTTCTAATGTTGGACACCTGACCTTTGTACGCTGTTAACCCCAACAGCTACCCCAGTCGATTTCATTTTAAAAAGGAAGGAAAAAAGACAGCTTCCCATCCAATGACAAGAAATAAACAAACAAAGCAAGCCACATTTTTCATTTCTTTACACTGACTCATGTCTTCACAGTGAGGTCTGCTTGGAACTTTTGGCATCTTTTATTATAATGAAAATTTTGGTAAGGCCAATATAGCTAAAAACCAGAAATTTCCTCTTTCTTTATGGACATCAATGGCAAGAAAATCAGTACTAGATCCTTTTCCCTTGATGTCAATTATTAGTGTATTTTTTAAATCCATTTCTCTGCATAAGTACTTTTAGTAATGGGATACTATAACAGTCCTGATAAAAAACAATTACACAGTAAAACATCTCATTGGTATGTTATCAACGACCAACACTAATATGAGAATTGTAATTAGATGATCTAAACCCCCAAGTAATTAACTTGCCTATTCAACAAAATTCACCAAGCAGCTGTTATGTGCTGAACAATATTCTAGTTGCTGGAACTAGAGCAGTGAACGAAACAGATGATAACTCATTCCCTTGGAGAGCCTACTGTCTTGCCGTAAAATACAAACGATTCTCAAGGAAAAATACAATGTATAGTGTACTAGATGGTAATGAGTATTCAGGGGAAATGAAACAGGAAGCGGGGAGAGAAAGGGGCGCAGCAACTGATAAGTAGCCAGGGAAAGCCACGCTGCTGCGTGATATTTGAGAAAATAGTGGAAGGAGGTGAGGAAATCACATAGGAGGATAACTAACAGGCGAACATTCCTGGAAGGAGGGAATGGCACATGCGAAAGCCCCAATTTGGGGTGTCCAGTCATGCCCAGGAACAGGCGGGCCAGTGTGGCTGGTGCAGAGGGCGCCCGGCACAAGCTGAGGAAGGAAGGCTAATGGAGCCTGGGTAGCAGGCAGATGCCCTAGGGCCTTGTACGCCCTTTTTAGGATTTTGATTTTCACTCTAACTGAGCTAGAATGCCTTCAGAAGGTTTTGAGCAAGGAGTCAATGGTTCTGAGTTTTTAAGGGGATAGTCCTGGCTATTGTGCTACGACTTGAAGGAAGGGGCAAGGGCAGAGCCAGGGAGTAGGGAGGAGATCAGGCAGGGCTCAAGTCCAAACAGAGCGATTTCTCTGTCACTGTAGAAGAACTACTGCCTTAAGGAGGTCCAAATTTCAGAATTCACTGTCTATATTTGTCTAAATAAGACAAATATTTTAATTAGTCCAAGATACAGATGTGAGCAAGGGAGCATCCCTGAAAGGAGTCACTCACGCATGTTGGTGTCTGTCCACAATGCCACTGTTAGGCGACACCTTCCCAATAAGCCAACAGAGTTGTGCACAGGTTACACACAGAGTGGGGCTTGCACAGTAGAAGCAAGCCCAAGGAGCCTGGGTCACTGGCGGCATCCGCAGATGGAGAAGGGGTGTGGGTTTCAAGCCAGGAGGGGAGTGGAAGTCCAGCTTGAGCACTGGGTGGTCAGAGTTCTGAGCTCTTACAGCCCACCAGGGGCGGAGGTCCTGCTCATGTCGCTGTCCAGGTGAAGTCTTTATCCACATGTACAGAGTTGTGGTTTTGGGTGTTCCCTTTACACCCCATTACCTGAGTCTTGACATAACATTTGACATACCTGTCATGGCTGACGGTGACTCTATATTGGATTGTCAACAGTGTCCAAAAAGTCAGCTCTGCTCTTACTCTATACAATAATAGATCAAGGAGCAGTGCAAATATAGGCTAACCAGAGAGTGTTTGCTTTCAAAAATACACATTTATTGTCTAATAATATATCAGTATTAACACTCAATTATGGTTCCTTCATTGTCACAGCCATTTCCAATTACCAGTAATTTAAGTAACTGAGAGAAATACTGTAATTATGTAGGCCTCATTCTGTGAATATTTAAAAAACAACTTTCTTCCCCAGAGTTGTAAAATTTTGTATTAACTTTATTTATTGTTTTACTTTTACTTTTTCTGTTTTAATTTTAGATTCAGAGATATTAAATTATAACTTGGAAACATATTGCTAAATATTTAAGATATATATTAAAAATCTTTAGCCTAGACCAAAGTGGGTTTTCCATTTTATAGCCCATTTGTTAATATTTAGACAACTTGTTTCTTTCCTTTATGTAGTTTTTGGTATCATCCTTTTTTGTACCAATGTATGGACAAAAAGGGGCCACATACTAACCTTACCAGCACAGGGGAGGCCTGCGTGGTGGCCTTACAAACTCAGAGAGACCTAAAGTAACCACAAAGAATGGTCTGAAGTTAAAACTTACTAACTAAAAGCAGTTCATGGCAGGTAGGCATGTCCTAGGCTAGGATCTTCCCTGACAAAGGTCATTCTTTACCTTAATTGAGCCTGTCTATTGTCTTTTTGCATTTTTGACATTACCTTTGCAATGCCAAAGTAATATCTTTTCTCTGGACCTCTCAACTGCACCAAAATACCCACATGGAGACCACAAAACCCCTCATTGTTATTATTGTCTTAACCCTTGACTATTAACTACCCTGTACCCATCCATGTAAAAGAAGTACCAGATCTGTCCAGAAAAAGTCCAGCCATTGTTAATATAATGAGAGCAGTTTGCACAGCGTCAATGTGACCTGGCAGCCAAGGAGAGTGGACTGCAATGCGCATGTATGAACAATGATGACTTCACTGTACTGGTCAGTGGGGGCGGGAGATACCACTGAGTGAGTATGTGTATTGTGTGGCCATCACATTCAAATTACTGAGTGAGTAGAGCAAAAAATCTGCATCAAATTTTCTCTTAAGCTTGAACATTACCCTGAGGAAACTATTCAGATGATTCAGGAGGCCACAGCTATGGGCAACTGGTGATTGGCAGCTTCATCACGAGAGTGTGCCTGGTCACGTATCAACTCTAGTGCCGAGTTTTCTTGGCAAAACATCAAATCACCCAGGTGACTCAGCCCCTCTACAGCCCAGATTTGGTGCCCTATGATTTCTGGCTTTTCCCAAAACTAAAATCACCTTTGAAAAGGGAGAGATTTCTAACTGTTGATGAGATTCAGGAAAATATGATGGGGTGGCTGATAGCTGCTGGGATCCCAAGGTGCCTACTTTGAAGGGGACTGAGGCATCCTTGTCCTATGTACAATGTTTCTTGTATTTTCTTCAATAAATGTCTCTATTTTTCATAGTACGTGGCTGGATACCTTCTGGAAAGAACTCATATGTGTCTATGACTTTACTTTTTATCCAATCCTAGAGGTTCCCCGCCATTTACTTCGTCCGACTCCCTAATCTATCACCAGTGGATTTCAGGGAACTGCCTTACCATCCTCTCTTGGACTGTAATGTACAAAATAAGCTGCAGAATTGCCATTCTCTGGAGCATTTCCTCAGTGCATTGAGGTTTTTCTTCCCAGCAATTGTCGTTAGTTTGGCTCAAATCAACTCACTAAATTCTCTGCGGGTTTGAATGTTTCTTACAGTGACAAATGTTAAATTTGCTTTTTACCGGTGGTAATCGAAATAGGTACAAAGTTCAATTTTGTTATAATAAGTGTTAAAGATTGTGAATATTTTGAGAACTTTGGTAAAAGCCCAGTTATTATTGGCAGTCTAGCATTCCCAAGCAAATTTAACACTTGTCAGTGTAAGAAACATTCAAAGCTGTAGAGAATTTTTGTGAATTTATTTGAGTCAAACTGACAATTGCTAGGAAGCAAAATCTCAACGGATTGAGCAAACACTAGAGAATGGCAGTTTTGCAGCTTATTTTATGCATTAGAATCAAAGAAGGAGGCCACGGGAGTTACATGAAGTCCATTGGAGATAGAGTAGGGAGGTGGGAGAAAGAAAAGCAGGGGAAACCTCTGGGAGAGGATCAAACTAAAAGTAATAGACACACACTCCTTTTAGGGCAGTCAACAATTCACATGACAAAACGGGGGTGTCTGTGGTCTCTGGTTGGGGCCCTGAAGCGTCTGGTGGTCCTAAGGTATATTATCCTAGACTCAGAAGAGCAATGAGACAGGCTCAGCTAAGGTAAAGATTGACCTTTGTCCAGAAAGGTGCCTGCCCACAACGCGACTAAGGGCCACCAACTGATTTTAGTTTAGAAAGCTTTCATTTCAGACCCTTCTGTGTGGCCACTTTCGGTCTCCTGGTGTTTGAGGCGCCGACAGGCCTCCGGAGATGGGCAGGTTTGGCACATGGCCCCTTTTCCCCACCCCCGGGACCGGAGGGAAGGCCCGGGACGGTTTCTGGTATAATTGTTCTCGCTTTCACTGCGAACTACAGAACGTACGCTAACGAGCAGGCCCTGGTTGAACTGCCGGGGATTTGGAACAGCCCTCGCGCAGGACACTCGCTGCGCCACCCAGCAAGGACCAGCGCCCTCCACCCACCGAGGCGCGCGCCGTCTTTTTCGCTAGTGAGTCCAGAAGAGGCGGGCTCACATGTGTGGGTGACGTCAGCCTAGTGGGTCGCGTGACCCATGCCCTGCCCCCGAGAGGCTCCGCCCCCCGGCGGCGCTAAAATCTCGCGATAACCGCCTTCCTCTCGGAACTTGCCGAGCTGACGGGGAGTCCCTCAGGAGCGGAGGTGTGGTCGAGGGGCGGTGTTCTTGTTTTCGCTCTCCGAACGTGAGAGCCAAAGCTGACGCCTCTAGGGGGCTGCCCGAGTGTGAGCACCCCGACCTGGAAGAGGCGGGGAGGTGGAGAACAGGGGCAGTCCTGCGGAAGGGAGGCGCGACACGGCGGGGTCGTCCTCGCCGGGGGGCCGCAGCCCCGGAGGTCACGCGCCGCTCAGTTTTCTGTCCAGTCGGCTTGTCCCGGCTTCTCCTCGCTCGGGCGCCCTGGAGACCCGCGAGGGCATGGGCTGGATCGCCAGGGGCGTACGGGGGCCGCGGCGAGGCTGGAGGCCGTCGGTCCACTGGCGCCAGCTTCCCCAGCCCCGCCCTCACTCCATGGCCCGCCCACCTCCCTGCTTCTGGGTCCGCCCCGCCTCCAGGCCCCTCCCCTAGGGCTGGAGTCCCGCCCCCGCCGCGAGCCTCCGCCCCGGCTCCCTAGCTCCTCAGCCCCGCCCGCCGGCCCTCGGATTGTTCGCAGCTGCTGGCTGCTCGCGGCTCGCCCGCGCCGGCTGTTTGCCATTTCCCGGCCCCTGTTCCTGAGCGCTCTGCCCCTGCGTCCGGGAGCGGGGCTGGAAGAGAGCGGCGCGACGTCTCTAGGGGCAGCCGGGCCGAGCGCAAGAGGAGGCGCCCTCTGCGGTCACCGCCGCCCCGCGCGATCCCCGCGCCCGGGCACTCTCGGACGCGGACGGCGAGCGGGCCCGGGGACAGCCCGGCCCCAGGATGGCCTCCACCACCACCTGCACCCGGTTCACGGACGAGTACCAGCTCTTCGAGGAGCTTGGAAAGTAAGCGCGGCGCCGGGGAGGCGGGGGCCGGGGAGGGTGCTGTCCGGGGTGGAGGGGTCGGGCCAGGGGCCCTGCCCGCGTCTGCCTCCGCCCGCCAGCCTCAGAGCCGTCACTTAGAGAGCCCGTGTGGACGCAGCGCAGACCCTTCTGTGTAAGCGGAGATGCCTCCAGAGCCACGGAGCGACCACTCGCGGACGGGTCGCGCTGCCCCTTTGGTGTCGTGTTTCTGACGCCCGAAATTCCACGTCCAGAGAGGGGCCGCCCAGACCAGCCCGACCCTGCTGGTGCCCCTGTCACCCTCGGCCCGGGTGACGCGTTCTCAGTGCTCCCGAGCATCCCCTTCGTTCCCCGGGTACTTACACGCGGCGGAGAGCCCTTAGGACATTGGGGAGCCCTCTGGGTGGCCTAGCGATGCGCGGACCTGCAGGACCGCTGGAGATATGCAGGGATTGAACAGAGACCCGCCAAGGCCCTGCCCGGGGACCCAGGGGCTGGAGGTGTGCAGGGAGGGACAGGGACTTGCTGAAGCCCAGTGCTTGGGGACCCAGGGGCTGGAGGTGTTCAAGGAGGGACAGGGACCTGCTGAGGGCCGGGCTGTGCACGGGAACTCCCGGGCGACCGGGATGCTGATTTACGATTTATGCAGCATCTGACCCAAACCCCTGTTTCCACTATTACTGTTGAAAGGTGCGGTGTATGGGGTGTTTCATGCAGCGGAATTAAAGGAAATGGAAATATCTTTTAAATGGAATGAACATTCTATCCTTATATGTTTCCGCATTGTTTGCTGTTAAAACATGGAGAATATGTCGGAAGAGCAGCTTAATTCAAATCTCTCCCCTCCCCCAGCCCCAGATAGGGCACAGAGAAATAGCTGCCGTACCAGGATGTTAAACCACACAAATGTACCCAATATTTATATTTTAATAAAAGCAATCGTCATGTTTACTTACTTGGAGCCACATTAATATTTTTTCTAGCAAAATAAATAGGCAGCAGATTTTTGTTGCTCTTCCTCAGCTCTGCTCTTTGCAGGATTTTTCTCCAAGCATTTGGTTTTGTGTGAGTGTGAATTGTAAAAGCTTCTCAGATTTCATGTGCAAACAAGAGCCTCAAAATTGGCAGTTCCTTTCATTTTGTTGATTAATAATGTGTGCTCTCAGTTAAATAAAATTTACTTTTATTTCTCAGTATTAAAGAAGGTCTGGGTTTCCAGGAAGAGTTGGTCATTTCTGGATATTACAGTAGTGCACTGACACTGGAAAATTTACAAAATTTAATAAAAATGCTCAGATTCTTCTAATTTTTAATAAACTATCAGAGCCGATTATATTGATGACCTGGTAATTTTTCATTTTCAGGGGGGCTTTTTCAGTGGTGAGAAGATGTATGAAAATCCCTACTGGTCAAGAATATGCTGCCAAAATCATCAATACCAAGAAGCTTTCTGCCAGGGGTAGGTGTTTTCAACTGTGTGAGATGTTGATTTTGCATTTCTCATGCCCACTGTTAGTTCTCTTGTAGGTACATCAGATTGTTATAACTGAACGTATGGAGATTAGTTCCTTCTGAATGCCTCTTGGTCTGTACAATTTCAAAATAAATGCACAAATATAATTTAACAAGTTATAAAAATCTATCTGTTGTATGAGCAATAACATAAATAATTATAAAGCAAATAAATATCACCAAGTGCCTTTTGCCTTTAGCTCTACTCTGAAATAACTTCCAGAAAGACGCTGGAATGGAAAGTGTAAATCTCATAACTGTCATTCCTTTTGCTTTTGAGAGGAAAATAGGACAGAGCTCGGGTGAATCATGTATTTCAGTTGTAGTTACACTTGAACCTAATGCATCAAGGTACATTTAACACTGATGGATTTGGGAGGCAAGCTTGACTGCTATATTCTAGGAAGTTCAGCCGATGTCGATGTTTCCGTGTGCAGTTCAGACCTTCACTTGGCCTACCATGGGGAGATTGCTCACAGACCTGGAATGTATTTTGCACATGCTTAGTAGCCTCAGAGATAATTCATGCTCGTGAAATAGCTGTTGACATAAGCAAAAAACTTGGAGGGCCCTCACTGCACTCTTGTTACTTCTTTCAACTCATGCAAAAATACTTCTGCTGAAATGTTAGGTATCCCAGTTATTGTGAGCACGTGTCTAAGATATTTCCTTGGAAACTTATGGTTTAATGAAAGAAAAAGGAAATTAAAATGAACAAAATGCCATAGTATAAGCCCATTTTAGTGGCCTGGTTTATTTTGTTTTAAGTAATAAGAAATTCCCTGAGGGTTTAATTTGTCTTGTGAACAGCACTGCTGCCTAGGCCCTGGTGTCGTGGTGTTTGGTCTCTGTCACGATTTTTTTCCTCTGTTGCAAATTCCACTTTGAGACTGACCGGAGGTTTCAGCTGGCGTTTCAGTGTACTCATGGGGGTGGGGGGGTGTCAGAGGAGCCTCTGTGCTCAAGCGGCCGCAGGGTGGGGCCGAGGCCCAGGTGTGGCCCCCTTCCGTGCCCTCACCCAAAGGGAGATTTTCCACAGGGAGCAGGAGCTGCTACTCCTGGAATGACTTTCTCCTTTAAAAACGGTGCACTCGAGGCCCAGCTCTTTCAGGGCTGGCTCAATCTCTTCCTGTGCGTGGGTCACGTCCACGCGAGGGGGGCCGCTTCCTCCAGAGCGGCCCAGCGTCGCTCCAAGCTCCTCTCCGAGTAGGAGCGCTGTGCCCCGTGCTGTGCCCCGCGCTGTGCCTGGACGGGCACCGCCCCTTGCACCCCCACTGCTGGCCGGAAAGGCAGGCCCGTGGGCCCACTCGTGCTGGTGCCCTCTGGCCTGTGGGGCTCCTCGCCTGGCTTCCAGCACGGCGACCGAGCACCCTGCACGCTCATGGCCCGCCCCTTACTGCAGGTCCCAGTGGGGGAGGTGGGAGGAGGCCACCAGAGAGACCTCTGCGCCCCCCTGGCCGGCCGCTCGCGGGGCTCCCACAGGCGCCTCACCTGCCGCCTGTGAACTGCGAGGGTGCTTCCTGTGAGCCTCGATTTCCTCACCGTCAGAGGGGGCGGCACTGGAACGCTTCCCCCGTGGGGCTGGGAGCAGCGGCTGCACCGGGAGTGGGGGGTCGCGAGGCGGCTGCGTTCCGGGGGTGGCTGCCGTCCCCGGGGGCTGTGGTCAGTAGTAGAGGCAGGGCCAGCCCGTGAGCTGCGGGCGCGGCGCGTGAGCCTGGGCTCTGCTCCTGAGTGCGTGGAACCGGGCCAGCCACCTGTGAAATGGGACAGCACTTTCATTCACCATGTTCGATTTACTTAGTGTCATGGAAACAATCAGACCTGGTTACTGAGTGTTTGTGCCTTTGAAGGAATACATTTGTTCAGTCTGTGCCCAAATTGAATGATTACTTTCATTTTGTAGTCTAGCTTTCCACTGTGCTGGGCGCGCGGGGCTGCACCGGCAGCGCGGCAGGGGAAGCGGGTTGCTCAGCGGTTCAGGAGGGAGCCACCCCCCGGCCGCGCGCCCCCGCCCTCGCGGAGGACAAGCGGACGCGGGCTCCGGGGTCTGGACACGCGCTTTCGGAGCGGGTGCCTCAGCAGTGGACTGTGCTTCAAAAACCCTTCATGCTCAGGGCGTAATGACTCCAAAACACTACTTTTACAAAAGGAAACTTGTAAGTGATATATTTAAAGGGAAATGTAGGACGATACATAAAGTAGCATGCTTACTTTTTTTCTAAGGTACTGGGTTTTGTTCTTTTGCTTTGTCTGCATATGGCAGTTTTTGTGGAACATACAATTTTTTGTGCAGATTTTTATTTTATTTGAACTGCCACATGCCTTCTTAAATACAAGTTTTAAGCCTGTTTGTTTTAAAGACCCGGCAGGCACTTCGACTCAGATAAAATTCTTTAAATGTAAGATTACAACAGACAAAGAAAGGCCGTGGTCAGTAATTGTCATCCAAGAACGTAAGGGAATTGCCCAAAATATGGCTGCATTCCTGCCGAGTCTGCACATCACCTGCCCGGTGGCGTGGAGTGGCCCGGCATTGCTCCACGCCTGGCCTCCATGGGCCTCCAGCAGGCCGCACGCTTCCTCTCAGCTGTCAGCCACACGCGCCACATTTGGGAGCCTCCCAGTCTCCAAGCATTTCTTTCCTTTCACGTTAACACGTGTGGGCACAGGGCATTCCTTATGTAATATGGATCAGATAAGTCCACTCACATACACTTTGGCTTGTTTTAAAAGTAAATAATGTAGAGACGTCTCATATTTTATATGAGATTTCTGTCTTCCAAGAAGTTTTGTGTTAAGAATAAAAAAAGCATGCTTGGTAATGCAGAGTAGTGATACTGGAATTTTATCTTGTTTTTACCATGAGAATTGGAAATCATATTTTGATCCCAAACCTTTGGGTTCGTACTTACAGCTAACTTGGCCTGCTGTTTTGGTAATTTGTCTTTTTGACATGATTGTTAGTATAGGGCATTGTCAGAGTCTGGAAGGTCTATGCAAGGCTATGGCTGAATTCAGAGCTGGTGACTTGGACTGGCTTTGATGGCACAGGTCTTCAGAAACGGGACCTGGGACTGATGTCACCTGTTAAAGCCTCCCTGTGGTGAAAGATGTGTTATGGTCCTGGTGATTTGATGTCCATCTCCAAGTATACTTTTTGATCATTAGGAACCACTTCTAATTACATACAGCCTGACATGCCATGAGTCACTATTTTGTGAAATGCAATGAATTACAATAAAAGCTTGAAATAATATGTGCTAAAATAACTATATTTTACCTCTGTTCTGTTGAGAAAGTTAGGAAAATGTTTCCTTTTATATTTCTATAAAACTTCAGATATAATGAAACTAAATCATTTTGGTAGTCTTTGATTTTACTAGTTTTGTTAATTCCTAAGTAGATGACTTTATAAAACTACTTGACCATGAACACAAAATTAGGTCTCAGCTGTGAAATCTGAAGGTTGCATATATGTCCCTGAGTTTCTTTTTTATGTCACAGTAGGGATGTCAATAAGTAACTCTTGTTATCTTTCTCTTTTTTGCTATCTAGTCAGTCCAGAAATTATTGTAATTTCTCAACCTTTTGGTTACTTATATTGAAGTAGAAATAGATCTGAGAAGATATAGATGAGCAAACTTGTTCTGAATATACATTATCGATTTGACAAGTTGGAACTCATTGGACAGACTAATGTTAATTTTAAAAAGTTTCTTGGCTCCAATGATGTTTTAAGAAAAATTAGTAAATCATTTTTATTTTCGTACATAGAACCTCTACAACTCTTCAGTTATTGGGCCCAAAGTGGCATGTATCATCCTTCTCATTTTGTGTTCTTTAGTTATGTTTAATTGTACTTACATTCTTACATAGGTCTTGATATTAGACACTTATTTTCCTATGTTGGTGAGAGGGAATATTCAAAACTAAGTAGAAGATAGAAATAAAAGCGTATATCCACACTTCAGGCAATAATAAAAATCCTTCCTGTCTTCCATCATGGTTAAATGAAGCAGAGGACGTGGCTGGCAGGCGTCTGGTTGTGATATTCACAGCTAGTGTCAGCTTCTGTGTGACTGATCATGTAATAGAAATTGAACACCCTGAGAACCATGATTGTTTACACAGTTAGATCTATACTTGTCATTTCCATTGACATACTGAATCAACTCGATGCAAAAATTAAAATTTAGTAGTTAATTACTTTTTATGGGTTCTTTTAATGTTAATTGTGAATTTTCTTTGGGCTAATACTGAGGCATGCTGACTGCTAGGGCCTCTAGGGCTAGGTTGGTTTTTCTTTTTTCTTTCTTTTTTTAAACAATGTATACATTCAGACTTTATGCAACTACTTAAACTACAATTTGTGGTATAGAATACTGAGAACTCTTAGCCCATATTTCCTTTCCAAAATGTTTTTAAATCTTTTTTGTCCTTTTTTTTATTGTAATGTTTTTCCATTACTATTTATGCCCCTTATATCTGCCTCCCCCCTGCAATCACTACACTGTTGTCCATGCCCATGAGTTCTTGGTGTTTTTAACATCTGTCCTTTTCCATCTTTTAGGGTATAGTGTGTACAGGTTTTAAAAAAAATAAATCATTGGCAATTAATTAATGATTGTTTACATAAGAGATGTGTTAAATATTTCAAGTTATAATAGTGTCATTTAGTATCACTTTACTGTGATACATTAAATGGAGTCTAGCAATATTTTTAGTCCAAAACATATTACTTTTATAATAGTAACTTATATTTCATACTACTTTATAGATTATCAAGCACATTCACATATTGTATGTGTTTTTACTTAATAAATATTTAGAGAATATTTTTATTTAATACAAATTTAGGAAATATTAAATAAATATTTAGGAAAAATAAGGCTTACCTATACAAATAGACACCATGGAAGACATAAATGGTGCTGAAGTCTGGCATGAATAAAGTGCTGTGGATTTTCAAAGGAGGGAAAGATTATTTCTGCCTAGGGAGATGAAGGAAGACTTTTATATAATATGGATTTAAATAAAATTTTAAAACCATAATGTAGATGGTGTTCAAGTACCAAATGTAAATGAATGACTTGGAAAGATTGTTCAAAATACTTTACACATCTGATTATAATGAAAATATTATTTTATTTATATGGTAAATTTGCTGCAACTATCATTATAAAGTTATTTTTAGAATAAAAAGTTCAGATGAAATAGAACAATGTTTTAGGTGACGAAATTCCTGTGACTCCATTCAAGGTAGATACGGCAGTACTTGTTGAGGTAAATTCATAGACCTTTTATGGGTCAGAACCTGTCCCTCACTCTGGGGTGGGGAGGCTGGGAGGTCTGGCGGGGAGAGAGGACAGTGGGTGTCACTATACTTAAACACAGCAACGTTGTTACTGGTTCTTTTCCTTAGATGAGCCCTTCTCTGGGATGACATTCTCTTAACTTCTTGGGACTTTATCACTCCCAAAATCAATAACGATAATAAAGAAGTCAAAACAGTATCAGTCATTGTTTAAAGAGAAGATTGTAAACACAGGTATGTTCTTACAGACACTTTGTCTCATTTAACTCATACTGCAGCCTCTGGGAGCCTGAGGCTCGCAGGCACAGCAAAGAACCCTTGGCCACCAGGGAGAACGGAACAGCTGGGGATCAGCAGTTATGTGATGGACTTGGTGTGCACCACTTGACAGTCAGCCTCCGCTCACTGTCACTTACTTTTTGATCCGTTCTCCAGAGGTGCTTACTTTTACACTTATATTTTCAAGAAGTTCATTTTAAAAAGCATTTTGGTGGTACTTTATAGACTTTTGGATACAGAAATGATGGCTATTAATTGCTTATAGAGATTGTTTGATTTTTTTAGTAAAGGCAGTGAGGGACCAGCTGTTACAACTGCTGTGTATGTCGATTCAGAAAACTGGGTAAGAGAACTGAGATGTTCTCGTTTTAATGTGGGACGGCTCTCAAAACAATGCACGTTGGAAAGTGCTTACTTTTGTTCCTTCCTCAAGGGAACTTTCCTTGTGTGATGTGTTGCAGGAAATAGGGAGTTTTGCGATTCTGGAACTTTCAGTGACGCACGTGTAATTTTAGAAATTGTTATTCTTTTCATATTCCAAATAGGCCGTTTATATTTTTAAATGGCAACTTAAAGGCTCTGTTCATGGTAGTAAAAGTGTTTTGTGAAAATTAGTTCAGCTGAACATTTTGGCCATTTTGTAGAAACTTCAGCCATGATAAATATTCTATTATTTTCATTAAGCAAATTGTATATGCTTTTATATTAAAGATTGTACAAAAATATTGGTTAGGCACAAAGAGACTTGTATAATTTGAACATACCTCTGAAATATATTTTTGATATTTGTTATAAATTTGTATAAATACATTTAAAAATTATATCATAAAATATAGAAGCTGGGGAAATACAGAAAACTGGGAAGAAGCAAGACATTTATAGTTCAGCTTCTCCAGGCACTGTTAGTGTTTTGTCTTCTTTCATTTTTTTTAATTTGTCAGAATACTGGATTAAAATATACAGTGTTGTGTACTGTACTGCTTATATTGTAAAATTTTCTATGTTACAAACATTCTTTTAATTCTTTATGAATTATACTTGAGTAAAACATCAGTTTAGTTTAGTATTGCTAGTTTTTTTAAAAAATTGTTCTTTGCTGTGATAAATGACAATAGTAACGTTTGTTTTCAGATTTCTGATTCTTAGGAAATATTCATAAAGGAGAGTTCATAGGTTAGAGGACTGAATTTTCAGAATTCTTGATAAATTTTGTCAGGTTTCATCCTGCAGGTTTTGTACATTTTCACCAGTGACATTTATGTACCCTAATGAAACTGAATTTGGGAGGAGTGATTCCAAATTTCAATTTCAATTTCAATAGAAAAACAAAACAAAAAAAAACCTCATGTACTCCGCTAGGCACTGGATAGACAAAGGCACCAAGGTGAGGTGCTACCGGTTGGTGGGTCCCAGTGGGAGTGGCCCAGTGGGTCCCAGGGGAAGCCGAGAACTGGGGCCACTGAGGGGAAGGGAAGAATGCCTAGAGGAGTTGATGCCTGCACTGGGTTCCGAAAAATAACCGGTTTTGAGTGTAAAGATGGATAGAAAAGATACAAATTAATAGGATAGTATTAAAAAAAAACATTTGTGAGAAGAAAGTCAGAAAGTGCGAATACATACATATAGGGCAAATTTGAAAGTAGACAAATACTCTTATCACCCCGCAGGGTCCACTCGCCCTAGGTAAAGTTTCAGGAAGGCTCCAGCCTTCCCTCCAGTGACCGAGGCAGCCAGACGGCTGGGAGTGAGGGGGGCTGTGGGAGTTTACACCCTGAGTCATTAGGGATAAACAACTGATAAGAGGAACAGTGGGTTCTTATCAACCTCACATTTTATTTTATTTATCTTTTGGGCAATCCAAAAATGAGTGACTGAGTGGAAATAAAGGAAGGGTGGAGATAATGAGAGATTAAAAAAATAACCAATATTAAAGTGCAGAAGGAACAGGTTTGTGTTTATAAACAAGCGAAGCTGGGTATGTCCCTTAGCTGCCCTGTTAGTAGAGTTCTGTTTAAAGCCAAACGTAGGAAGTCTGAAAGTGGATGTGCTGTCGGTCACTGAGGTCCTGAATTCCCAGTGTCTGGAATACTGCCTGGCACTTTTCTCAGATTTCCGTTGAGTAAATGAATGAATAAATGACTCTGAAACTATGTTTTATTATGTTAAATGAACACATGGTCGACCTAGAACTTTCAGCAGTAAGATTTGTATACATGGTTCCCAGCTGTTGCCTTTAAAAATATGTTTTTAAGAAAAGCTCAAAATTTAATAGACGAATTTTGTGATATGATTTAGCACAAGGTGGTGGTTGGAAAATAGTCATTTTTTCTCCTAAATAATGAAAAAAATCTCTCACTTACTTGAAGATACTTCAATTTAAGTAGTATTTAACCTCCGTATAAGGCTCTGTCGTACAGTATTTCCCCCATTTGTAAAAAGATCCTAGAGGCTATAAAAATTAATTTGTAAGCTCCTTCCCAGTTTTATCGATGTTAATAACTGTGTAACTTCAGTTTAAAGGGGAAATATTCTTTTGCTCCACGTGTGCATATGACTTCCGTGGAATCTTCCTGAGGTGAGGGAGGAGCTTCGGGTGCAGAGCCAAGTCTTGGACTCTGGGTTGGTCACGTTAGCACACAGGCTGGGAAAAACCCTAGTTCCAGATATCACACAATTTCAGGGTCAAAGTCCACCGCCGCTCTCTGAGTGTAGGTCTCCTGGCCTCAGGCCCGTTTTCCTTCTCTCAGTATTGGAGGAGGCAGAAAGCTATCAAAGACAACTCTGTCTCCTGTAAACTGGACCGAGGCCTACTTCTTGCCAATATTTGTGTGCTTCATAAATTATTTTTGAGAAAAAACGCATTCTTTGAGTCGACTTGATCCCCCTGGGTTTGATTAGGAAAAGAGAAAATAAAATTCAATTGGTAACCTTAAGTCTGTTTGAAAGAAAAAGGTACACATAGCATGTTTTTGGCAGACAGAGAACCTGTCGGCGGGTGACCTATAGCCCTGCCCTCCTGTCACTGCTGTGGCCGCCTGTCAGTGACAGAGCAAAGGGAAGCCCCGAGATGGAGGCTGGAGGGTCGAGGGTGGCTAAGACAGTCACACTTTAAACTAATAACACTTTATTTCAGTAAATAGTTGTTGACCATTTTTAAACTTTAAGAAGTTATTTTAGGTAGAAGACTTTCAGGTATAAATATGTTTTTGAATAAACCGAACCAAACAAAAAAATCCAAATTTAGAGATACCAAGGTTGGAAATACACAATGAACACACACAGGGTCAGTTTTAAAAATAGCACTGAGCTTTGAGAACCTAACTTGCCTTCCAGCCTGCATGTCGGCGTCTCTCAGGCCATCCACAACAGGCTCCGGGGACACTGGGGGTGAGAAATGAGTCTTGAAAGATTCTTGTAGCTCACACTGCTGCTCACTCACCATTTCATTCGGGATCTGAGACATTTCCTAATTGAGTCTCACGGCACTTCTGGGTGTGGGTGAGGGACATTCAGGGTGTTTGTGTGTACGGATGCTCTCGAGGCCTGTCACCCCCAAGTGGCATGTTGCAGCTGCTTCGAGGAGCCCACCGTACTTCCCGCACTGCCAGGGAGAGGGTGAGGCAGCATTCCCAGTGGAAATAGCAGGACGTCTGGGGGAGCGTGGAGTGAAGTGCCTGAGTCAGGGTTTTGCTAGGTCTCTGTGTCAGTGACCCTCATCCCGAGGGTTTCCACCATTCCATGCCTGCTATGTCCCAAAGAACATGAGCTCTGCCTCCTCCTGCATCTGTGTGAAGATGTGCCTTTGGGAGCTCACCTTTGGGTCCTGAGGAATGAGACAGCCTGCATCACATACGTGGAGGACACGAGGCCAGCATCGTCCCTAGAAGAAGTCAGAACAGAGCCATGTGCTTCACTCCTGTCCAGAGTGAGTGGCCCGGGGCATGGGGGTGAGAAGGGAGGGTCAGTTCCTCAGTTCTGCTTGGAGGACTGGAGACCTGCAGAATGGCAGCAGGGAGAAGGGGAGCGGCTGAGGAACAGGAGACGGTGAGTGGATGCACCTAGTACTGGCCTGTGGCCACTGCAGTGAGTGAGGAGGCCACATTGAGGCAGAAGGTAACATGGATGGAGGGAAGGACAGTTTGTGAGGGTTGGGGAGGAACCAAGATCCCTCTTGGGGCAAAAGAAAGAGAAGCTGCAGGAAATCAGGGAAAAGCGCAAACCACGAAAGGTTCTGATTGCCAGGTTTGGGACCACTGGCCCCCACGTGGTGGACATGCTGTTAAGAAGGGCGCCTAGGACACTGCACGGCCATGCTAAGGAATCAGGGTGGGTTGGTGGAGTGCGACATGCTGAGGGAGGCTCTGGGCCTCCAGGTGACGCAGGATGAGCGAGCTTCCAGTGTTGAGTTGGGGAAACTGTAATTCTCACGTATTGTAACAAATTGGGAAGTCAGAATCAGGAACTGATTTTAATGAAGGAAGGTGATAAATCGATGTATTTATGGTACAAGCAGTCTATTCAGGTTGAGGTATCTAAAAGATCATTGCAAACTGGGTGTGATCCTCAAGCAAGGAACCCCAGAAACCGTGTGGCATGGGCTTGGAAATCAGGTGGCTGGGGTTCAAGACCTGTCCCCACTGCCTGAGTCCTCATGACCTTGGGCAGACTTCCTGACTTCTGCAGACCTGGGCTTCCTTACTATGAAACGGGTAATCCCCTTAGCTGCTGTTATTGGCCATCTGTCTTCACGGAGATGATGGAAAATACCATGAAGGAGAGACTGTGGGAAGGGAAGAGGAGAGCCTGGGCCTGTGGCTGGGGTGTCTGTTTGTTGATGACAAGGAGAGGATAGGCCTCCTTTCAGAGAAAGGGCGGGAGAGGGGCCTTTGCCCTGCGAGTTTGCACAGGAAGCAGGGGAGGCCTGCTGTGCTCAGTGGTGCCAAGAAGCAGAAGCTATGAAGAGGGACGTCAGGAGGCTGGGGGAGAGCGCGCCAGGACCAACTCCCCTGCATCCACGCTGGCCCAGGGCATGAAAACTGGTCATTAGTCAGCAGACGTTTGCTGAGTGGTGAGAGGAAAAGGACTGTGTCCTGATGTTAAAGGGTAAATGGGGATAACGGTGAAATCTCGCTCGTTTAATAAAATAGGAAAAGAGAGAGAAACACACACTCAGGACTAATTTCAGGGATTTGCCAGGCTCAGAAATTAATTTTGGTGCTAAGTAAAAGTGCAGCCTATTTGGAGGAAGAGGAGAAGAATCAGTAAGGAGTAGAGATGCTATGGTGTGGTGAGTGGACCTAGGTATTGGGCAGAGTCCTGGAGGCTGTTGGGCCTGAGCGGGACCCAGAGCTCTGTTTCCCTCCCCCAAGGGCCCAAGGGAGAGGGAGAAAATGGGAGCGCAGCTGGGATATACAGGACAGTCCTGTTCAGCTGGGACCGGAGGCCGGTGGTGGGGGTGAGAGTGCAGGGACAGCAGGTGTGCTCTGGTCGTGGGGTCGTGGAGAGGGGTCAGCACTGCATGTGCTGGGTCTCTCACGGGTGCAGTGACAAGGTGGTGGCTCCAGTCCCGAGGGCCTGCCCGGAGGGCCCTGGGAACCTGGCCTTGACAAGGCGAGACCACAGAGATCCTGCCACTTACACGTTTCAGGAGAACAGGTCTGTTTGTTTTGTTTTACATTAATTTTGCTTCATTTGTACAGGCAGTGAGAACAGAGCAGCCAGATCTCAAACGTAACCCTAGGTAATAGCAAAAGCCCAGCCACTGTCTCTGTATCGTGTTCTTTCTAGGATGCATGCACGCCTCCAGCAGGAGGGGGGCGGAGGCAATTAGAAAGCAGAGAATTGGGAAGAAAATGTCATTCTACAGGAATGGCAGCCAGAGTGACATCATTTTGGAGTGTCTGGTAGTGGGAGTTCTTTTTCCACCTGAGAGGAAAGCCCGGGGAGTCTTTAGTTCACAATCCAATTTAGCTATTTCCCTTAACTTCTGTTGAAGTTCTTTCCGTTTCTCTGCACGAATAAAAGACTGCAGGCAGCCTGACTGATTCAGAGCTATACGTAATCTCATCAGTAGGAAGCAGTGACATGGGGAAAACTATTACAGATCAGGAATAAGAATCAAGTGTTGTAAGGAGTAAGCTGATTGGTCCTGGATGTTCTGTTATAGGGTTTGCAGGTTCACTGTCAGGAGGGCTGTTTCCTGGGCCTCACTTAGTGTCCTACCACCACACCTCGGGCTGGTTGACTGTGATGGTAAGGACTTTGCTCAGAAGCCCATTGGTAATCAGTAGTTTTCTTGACCGTCTATGCTTGCTTCCAGTTTGTCTTTCTAAGTTCCCTACAGAGGGTTACTTTGCTCCCTGAGAAAAGCCAGGAACGAACCCGACGACTCACTGAGGTCGGTATGAGCAGAATGGCTCCGTTTTCCCCTTGGAGTGGCGTGCTTTCTGCTCCCTGGTTCAGCTTCCCGCCACCCTCTCTGCTGCCTGTTACTGTGGGTGCTCAGCCCCTAGTTCCTCCTGCTCTCCCTCCACCAGCTGAGGGCCCACAAATGAGGCTGTGTCTCGAGTCAGACATCTGGGTTCTAGAAAAAGAAGGCATCTTCTTTGTGCCTTTGCCATTCATGAGCTTTTGTCTTTAGTAAGTAGAAATCTGGTATCTTTTATGCTACAGTTTTCCAGCCCTGGATGTGGTTGCTCCAGTTGCTGTGTGATCTCACGTCTTCTTCTACCCTTACTTGACCATCCAGCATTCTTCATTCAACAAATGTTTACTGAGCACCTGCCATGTGCAGGCGCTGATCTTGGTTCTGGAGATGCGGTGGGGAGCAGGGTTGCTGTGGGTGAGGCCGAAACAGCCACGGGACGGCTAAGGGCCCCGCCAGTGTGAAGGAAGTCAAACAGCGCTCTGAGTGCGCGGCCTCCAGTCGGTCCTGTTAGGCCTCGCTGAGGATGGTAGCAAGAAGCAACCACGAGAAAACACAGGGAAGGAAATTGCAGGCCGAAGGCCCGGGTAGACAGCAAGTCCTCACAGCTGGGGCGCGGTTGGCAAGGGGGGCATGTGCTGGGGCTGGCAGGGGCCAGAGTGCTGCAGCGCCTTTCTGCTGGAGTTAGGGCTGGGACCTGATTCTTGAAGCCGTGGTGAGCCCTGTGGAGGGTGTGGAGCAGGGACGGGATGTGGTCAGAGTCCGCCGAGTGGGAGGACATGTGGATGGCAGTCTGTGGAGGTGGGGGGTAGCCTCGGGTGAGTGGAGGGTCCACTTCGAAGGAGGAAACGCAGGACTTGCCAATGGCAAGTCAGCGAGGAGTGAGGCTTGAAGGAGAGCAGAGTGGGAGGCATGCCGCTAGTCGATGGCCACGGGCCTCTCTCAGGGGTCGCCCTTAACCGGGCCCTGGGGTGGGAACTGTGGGGGGTTCCTTGGGAGGGATCAGGAGTGCAGATTGCAGCCTGTTAGAGAAGTCGTCATCCCGAGAGAAACGGCCTACCCGTTTGTTAGCAGTTATTCGACCCTCCCCCCGCCCCCCCCAGCTCCGGGAAACCACTGGTCTGCTTGCTCTCTCAGTGGACCTGTGCTCTTTGTGACTGGCTGCTCTCACGCTGCGTGTTTTCCAGGCGCATCCCTGTGTAGCCCGGCTGTTGTCGAATAATGCCCCCTTGTGTGGATAGACCCCACTTTGTTTGTCCATTTATTGGCTGATGGGCATTGCGGCTGTTTCCACTTCTTGGTATTACAAATAATGCTGCTATGAATGCTTGTGTCCAAGTTTTTTACAGAGACCTATGTTTTTCTGTCTCTTGCCTATGTGCATAGGGAGAGAGGAAGTACTGTGAGCATACACAAACACACACACACACACAGAAGATGCAGAGTGAGAGTTTATGACAGGATACCATCCAGTGGAGTGTAGGAATTATTGACTACTAACCTGTTAAAAGTGCATTGTATCTCACGTGTGCATGTAACAAGTAGGTAAGAGTATTGTGATTTAGAGATTTTGATGTGTATAAAAGAAACAGAAATAGAGTTTCAGCACAGGAAAAGGAATCATGATCATTTTCCCTTTGTGTATAAGGAGTTGAGACATTGCCCCAAGCAGGAAGGTCTTCCTTTAATCGTTTTCAATGAGCCGTGCCCAGAATTGAACATCTATCTTTTCCATGTCAGGGAACCATCATTTTGTCCTGTCTGTTCCTCTGTGATCTCTTCACTCAGGTCGACTGCTCTAGAGAGAATTTGGTATTGGGATCTTTGTATGTATCATGGTTTTTTTGTTAGAATATCAGTGCACATGGGTATTTTTCTGTTGATCGAGTAGCAAGTGTGGTAATATTCTTGGGTGAGACCTGCCCCTTCCAGTCCCCCTGGTTGGAGTTGGGCCTGTTCTGCATGTCAGTGCTGGGCTGTGGCAGAGACACGCAGGCTGTGGACACTAGTGGGAGTTGGCTGGGCTCCTTGTGTTTGAATAAGGAGTGGTTCTGGGGAGTGACTGGGACAGTGGAGGCTAAGGAGGGGAAGCAGGTGGGAACCTTTCACTGAAACCCCGGATTAGTTTGATAATCAGCAAGAAGCTTCTGCCTTCCTCTTTGAATGAGAAGAGTGGATTTAGGATTCACTGAAGGCCTAAGAGTGCAAGGCCCTGCTTTCCACTCCCATGAAGCTCAGGGATGGACTTCAGTTCTCACTGCATGGTGCCTTCTTGACCTGCCTGTAGAACAGGGCGAGTCCAGCTATGTGGCATATCTGCATCCTGTGCTGGTGGCTGCCGAGACCTGAATGGTGGAAAAGAATGAAGGAAGCTGCTTTTCTTGAAGTTAATATTTATTTTTACAACCTTAAAAACGTTACTTTGCACTAAGGGCAGGACATTTTTTGGATGGGTTCTTTGTTGTCATATGCATTTACAATTTGATGTCTATTTCCAAGTGAATTAAGTGTTCCTTCATTACATCTTTCATAAAGTGCTGTAATGAACTTTAAAGACAGGCTGAATTAACAGCCCACACTTTCAGAGTTTACTGACCGGGTAGCATGGAGAAATTCATATTGGAAGTTTGCCTTAATATTGGAGAGAGTGATTATGCACTAATGTTATCTCATTGCATTTTTAGTATTACATTTCCATTCAAAAATAATGAAGTGCAAATATAAAGCCTTGCATCACATGGTCTTCTGTGAGCACATACCTGTGCACAGACAGGAGTCCTAAGAAGGAGACGTAGGCATCGTGAAAAGGACCACTTATGTACTGCCAAAGTTCAAATAGGATGACAGCATGTTGAAAATATTTTTTGTGTTCACTGATTGTGCAATATCCCCTTTTCATTTTGGAAAGACCAGGTTGGTAAGCTGCAAGTATGAGACTGGCTGACTTCCCCCCGTGGTTTGCACGGGCCTCTTTGCACAGCCCTGCGACAGTGCTGGCCCAGTGAGGGCTGGAAGGGGCTGGGCCAGACCGCCTAGCAGAGTGTTCAGGAAGCAAAGTAGAATGATTTCATGAATAGGAATTTAATTTATTGTTTTATGTAACTTAACCATTCCTCCTTACAAAGTGACTTTTCAAAGAGATATTTTAATTCTTCACTGATTCTTGTCCTGCAGTAAATAAAAGCTGTGATTTATCAGTTCTTTTATACTGAATTAGAAATTTTGATTTCTAGCATTAGGGAGCTGACCTTAGGCAATTCGGGTAACATTTTGTTATTTGAAAGCCACATTTCAAGTTGTGAGAAATAATGAGAGAACCTGCAAGGCACATTGTCTTAAAATCTACTGCTCTAACCTCTTTTGAGTGTACATTCTTTGGCATTGAGTATAATCACACTGCCGTGCAGCCATCACCACTGCCCATCACTAGAGTCTTTTCACATTCCCAGGCTGGAGCTCCGTACCGTTCAACACTAACTCTTCATTCTTCCCTCCCCCAGCCCTGGCACCAGCCGTGCTACTTTCTGTCTCCATAAGTTTGACGTGGTAACCTCGTATCAGTGGACTCACATAGCATCTCTACTTCAAGACTGGTTTACTGCACAGAGTTCATCCATCTTGTAGCATGTGTCAAAGTGTCCCTATTTTTTAAATTAAATTTATTGGAGTAACATTAGTTAATAAAATGATACGGGTTTCAAGTGTACAGTTCTGTGGCACGTCATCTGTATATTGCTTGTATTCCTCCCCTTTTAAGGCCAAACGATACTGCATTGTATGTAGGGACGTTCTGTTTCTCCGCTCATGCGACTGCACACTTGGGCTGCAGGCACCTCTCAGCCGTTGTGAGCAGCAGGGGTTTAAGTGTTTTATCTAAAGGCTACACGTGATCGTTAACTTGAACATTCTAATGGGTGAAAATAAGGAAAAGAGGGAAGGGAGGGAGGAAAATAGAAATTACATGTTTTATAATTTTGATGCCTTTGCTGTACATGGGGATGTTTGGAGGCATCCACCCCACGGTACTGTTTGTGTGCTGTGAGCTGTCCCCCTTGACCGCTCTGCTCTGTGCGCAGAGAGGTTGCAGTGTGTCTCGGTGCGCTGCCCCTTCCTGGAGGGAGGCAGAGCTCTCCAGGACGTGCAGGCTGGACATTCTCCTGGGGTTTGCCACCCTGCACTCGCATCTGCATGCTGACTTTTTTGGTGTGTGTAATGTGATTTGATAAGTCAGGAGGAGCCGGAGGGACGTTTTAGCCTTTTCTAATCTTCAGCTTAGCAGTGCATGTTTTTTCTTTTGCTCTTGGTCTGGCTTTCATAATTACTTTACGTTTGACTAGTTTGATCGTATTAATTCTTTTTTGATCCTCATTAGAGGATATGTTTATTGATTTCAGAGAGAGAGGAAGGTTGAGGGAGGAGGGGGGAGAGAGAGATGTGAGACAGACATCAATTAGTTGACTCCCATGGGTGCCAAAACCAGGGACTGAACCTGCAACCTAGGTATGTACCCTGACTGGGGACCTAAACCTCAACCTTTGGTCCATGGGATGATGCTCTAACCAACTGAGCCACCTGGCCAGGGCCATATTAATTTTAATATGAATGACAGTCCATAGTGTTTATATTTTAAAATCTGAAATGCCTTGTACCGTGGTGAAGGAATGAACGTCGGCTTGCTGAGAACCTTGTTGCCATGGCGTGAGTGTGCCCACGCCCTAGACTTGCCAGGTGTCCTCAGCCTTCTGTAGGTGCTGAGTTAGAGAGACAGCAGGACAGAGGGCATGCCTGCTTCTTCCTGTTTCATTTGTTTTAAAGCAGTACAATAAAACTGAAATAAACTTTGATTAGATTCAACTGATGGACGTTGGCAGTGAATTGCCTTATAAATCATTATCTTTCAAATGCTAGAAGTACATGGAAGGATGGTATATGCACATCTGGTTTCCGGGGTTAGTCGAGGTGAAGAGGTTAGGGTGTATTGTTTCATTAGGGCTAATGTATTTAACATGTACACTTAATATCTGACACGACATACAACAGAACTGCACAATGTATCAGCACTGAAGAATAGCATCTAAAAAGGCTTTGGAATAAATTGGATGACTTGGAAGATCTGACTATATGTGACGAGTTCAAAGTAAAATTACAGTTATGAGTGGCAAAGAAAGCCTTTTTTTGAAAAGCCCTCTTCCTGAAGTCTGTGTTTTGTTTGTTCATTTTTGTTTTTGCATTTTTAAGGATTTATTTGATCAGTGAATCAGATTGTAGCTCCCGTTGCCTCTAATTGGTAGGCTTATTATTCAAAGATGGCAGGAACCTCAAGCACACTCTGGTACAAGGACTGGGCCATTCGTGGGCGGGGCTCTTTTGGTTCTGCCTGTGGCTGGGGCTGACCCTCACTCAGTGGGGCTGTGGGCAAAAAGGTGCTTCTTCCTCAACAGCCCCTGCTGTGCGCGTGCTGAGGAGTCACATGAAGGTGGTGGAGTCTTTTTAAGTCTTTCTGATGTTCTAACAAATGAGATAAAGGGATATTTTTCATTTTTATTTTTTCTGATGTTCAAAGTACTGGCTTGCTTTCTTGAAAAGTTGTGGGAACTCTTTATTTTCTGCTGCCATTTGCAGAGGTGATGGTGCCAATATATGAATGTGTGTGTGTTTTCTCTAATGTTATTTTACTTTTATCTCTCTACTTCACTCTCCTTTTTGCTTTCCCTCTCTGTTTATGTTAAATATGAAACTTCCTCAGCCGCCCTGTTGCTTTCCTAGGAAATTGCTGTTTATTAACTAACTACAGGTGTATTTTAATCTATCAGAGCTTCACTTTTTCATCGTTAGACTGGGAATAAAGCCCCTGTTCTGTGTACCAACCCGGCCGAATTTTATACATGTTTCCCTATGTCACCCTGCCCAGACCTCTGTGTGTGGTTGGTGCTGCAGTGTCTCTGGTGGGCATTTTCTTTGTGTTTTGTTTTGTCAGTGTTTTAGTTCTTATGTCTTGGATCATTTTTGGAATCTGCATCATTAATTTGGTGATTATACATTAAAGCCTATACATGTACAGCAAAGACATCAAAATTATAAAACATGTAATTTCTATTTTCCTCCCTCCCTTCCCTCTTTTCCTTATTTTCACCCATTAGAATGTTCAAGTTAACGATCACGTGTAGCCTTTAGATAAAACACTTAAACCCCTGCTGCTCACAACGGCTGAGAGGTGCCTGCAGCCCAAGTGTGCAGACGCATGAGCGGAGAAACAGAACGTGTCCCTATATACAATGCAGGCTTTAAAAAAATTTTTTTTTAAATCCTGGCTCATTTAAGTTGATTTCTCTCTCTCTCCCTCTCTATCTTTTATTATATTATATTATATTTATTATATTATATTATATTATATTATATTATATTATATTATATTATATTATATTATATTATATTTTTTATTATTATTATTTTCCTGAAGCTGTTAGGAGTAAAATTGTTTAGATTTTTCAAGGCATTTTGAAGACTGAGTGGAATGTTTGCATTTTGTCCTTGCCTTCCTTCAGGTTGCCCTTTATACTAAACATATGCACGGCACTTAGAGAAACATAGACACATTCACAGCGCAGTGTGCTCTCCCACCCCACTTCACCTTTGTTCTCTCTCGTTGGTTGTGAAAGCAGTGTCGTTTAATAGCCCATCTTTCTGGGTGGCTAGCTGGTTCTTGCAGTGGTGGGGCTGCTTTGGTGTTACTGCTTGACCCCCACTCTCACTGTTGGATGGCGCACACTGGGTTTGCTTTCCCGTTCAGTGGTTTGGATCGATGCCACCTGTTTGGCAAATTGTTTCTGAACTGGTGAAATCCAAGAGATTACTACAGCAGTGCCAAAGAACAACATAAATATTCTGTATTAGAATAGAGTAGAATATCACTCTGTAAATCTGTTAGTGATGACTCAGTGAGTGGTTTTGTGACCTCTCTCCCAGTCACCAGCTCCAAGTTGCATGCAGTGGGGACCATACCTGTGTCCCCATGGCCATGTCACAGTGGGTCCCAGAAGGAGTGAAGCAACGCAGAAAGGAGGTGTGGACAACTGCACTGGTCTCGTAACCACCATCTAGGGTGTGTGTGTGTGCTGCTCCGGGTCCTGTGTGTTTCTTAAAGATCTCATGTGCAAAGGCTTTATTTCGAACCCACAGCCGAAACCTAGAGCACAAGTATCCTTATCAAAAAAGAAGATTGTTAAACATGACAATGGCAAACAAAACTCCTGTTCTTTCATTGTGTCATAGAAGTCAGCTACAAGTCTTACTGATACTTAAAAATGAAGTTCATTTTTCCTCAGACACCAGTTTTCCTGTCAGTTCTGTTGAAAGGCAGAATGGAAACTTGTTCTCATTTGCACACACTTGGCCTGCCTTTGGCTGGCCCTGGTGAGTCATGAACAGTTACTTTGTGTATTTATTTTAAAAGGCAGATGGCAAGCAGTCCCCTTATGAAGAGGCCCATTATAATTAGGTGTGCGCATCACAGTTTACTCATGGAGAAAATGCCATTTATGTGACTTCCTCCTACTTAGAGCTGCATGCTTGAGCAGAGCCTGTATTTCTAAATTTAAAAAACGAAATGGCCTTTTTCCTTTATGTGAAAACATGTGTAGCAACTTTTTTTCATAGCTCTGCTTTTAGAATGATAGCCAAGCCTTCAATAGAGTGGTAAATTAATCTTTAAGAATTTCAACATCATTGGCATTTTATTTGAATTTATGCCTGGGCCTGCTCACTTGTGTTTTCTTCTCTTTATTGGGGATTTTTAACTCATTTAAAACAAAAGCGGCTGAGAACAAACTGGGACTAAGACAGACATTCAGTCCAGCCATCAGAAGAGGGTCTGTGCTCACTGACGGCACCCACACCTCGACCAGCGCACAGCAGCTCTGGCCTCTCCCTGGCGGAACTCATGCCCAGACGTCAGTGTAAACAGGCTGAAGGGAACGTGCTGGTACAGGAGAGGGGATGCTGAGGATGGAGACTCTTTCCACGAATGCAAGCAGCTGCTGGTCCAGGTGTGTGGAAAAGGCAACATCTGAAGTGGCTATGAAGCCTCTCAAAGTGGCCCTGCTGTGGGTGCCGGGTGCTAAAGGCGCAGCCATGGTGCATCACTCATCACCGCAGTCCCTCTGCCTGCGCAGCTGCTACTCCCGAACTCCTGCCCTGCTCCCACCAGTCCATCAGGTGTTCTTGCAAACCTTGATCCCCGTGTCCTGGGGACAGCCTCTCTCCTTTGTGCTCACTACGTCTTCAAGTTAACCTCACCCTGTGTGTATGTCAGGTTCCGTGGAGACTGTGCAGTGACCTCACGTACATTTCTGTGTGGAAACACTTCAGTTCTTTTTTCTTTCTTTTAAGTTTATTTACTTTTATAGAGGGCATGGGAGGGAGAAAGAGAGGAAGAGAAACATCAATGTGCAAGAGAAACATCAGTTGGTTGTCTCCTGCACATGCCCCCAGTTTAGGACCTGGCCCACACCCAAGGCATATGCCATCACTAGGAATCAAACCAGTGATCTTTCGGTTTGCAGGACAACACCCAACCCACTGATCCACACTGGTCAGGGTGGCTCTGCCAGAAGGGGTTAAGGGAGGCTGATGAAAACTCAGATGGAGCTTATTTTGTTTGAATAATGTATGAAAAGTTACATTTCAAAGATGGCCAAAGAAAGATTGCTATAGAAAGAATGATTTCATGTCTTTCAAAAGGAGTATATTTAACAGAAGCTCCCAGAGAACTAACTTTTGCTCTGAACCCTAGCCTGCCAGTGGGGGTGGCTGTATGTTGTATGAATATATTTTTTAAGATTTTATTTATGTAGTTTTAGAGAGAGAGGAAGAGAGGGAGAAAGAGAGGGAGAGAAACTGTGGTTGTCTCTTGTACACCCCCTACTGGGGACCTGGCCCACAACCCAGGCCTGTGCCCTGACTGGGAATCAAACCAGTGATCCTTCGGTTCACAGGCTGGCACTCAATCCACTGAGCCACACCAGCCAGAGATGTGTGTTGTGAATATTGATGTTGTATCTTCTAGTTTATGCTCCCCTGGTATAGGACCATGTCTGTTATAACTGGTCATAGTCAGGACAGGGCAGGATGGGGGGTTCTGACAACTCTAGTGCAAAAGTTCCCAGATGGCAGGCCTGGGACCCTGTCACTGAGTAACTTGAGGCCTTGTGTTCATGCATGCGGGTAAACACTCGTGGGGACACATGGACAGCCGTGTCACATACTGTTGTGAATTAATATCATGTAGATTGGCAGAGTGTCACCTTGCACCTGTGTGTGCAGTGGGGTAACACAGGGTGGAAGACCTCCGCCCTACGTCAGGGAGTGGGGCCAGGATCCCGTAGGAGGAAGCAGCTGAGAGGGCAATGGAAGCAGCTGAGGAATGGCAGGAAGGCCCGGGACCCCACGGACCGGAGCGGGGCTTATGTGCCGGGAAGGGCACGGCCGTCGTCCTGGCTGTCGGCAAAGCCAGCGTCCTCTGCGGCGTGCGTGCTGCTCAGTGGAGGAGGTCTGTATGGCAGGTGGGATTGTAGTATCTGCGGCTGACGTTACTCATGAGTCCCTTAGTGAGATGTCTCTAAGGGATTGGGTGGGCTTTCTGCCATTCATGTGAGATTCTTCCTCTTTGGAGACCGTGTGTCCTGGCCACCTTTGTTGCTGGAGTTCACCGTGTCACTTAGAGACTACTACCCAAACAAGTGATAGGAGAGTCAGTGAAATGACCAGCTGAGAGAAAACAGGTGACAATGAGTGTGTGGCTGAAATGGCTGCTATTAATATCAGCTGAGAAGTTAAAAACTTTTAGTCATCCTGTGGGTTCAGTAATTACTATAGCAGCTCAGCACTGAGCAATGACTGTCAGGGACCGAAGGTGCTGAGGGAACAGAAGAGACAGTTTCTGTCCTCATGAGTCTTGGTCTTGTGGCTGGAGATGGACAGGTGGGTGCAAGGTTAACAAGTGCCATAGGCGATGCAGTAGAAAGTGATCTGCAAGGCAGCTGCAGGAAGGGTGGCCAAGAGAGGTTTCCCTGAGGACAGACGAGAATCAAAGCCGAGGGAACAGGAGCCACTGAGCCAGAGCATGGGAGGCATGGGGAGCATCCAGACCTAGGGAGCGTCAGGGTAGAGGCCAGAAGGTGGCGCAGTTCAGGGCAGTGAGGGAGGGCGGGGCCCGGCCAGGAACATGCAAGATACAGCTGAGTCCTGGAGGGTCTTGTGGGCCATGGCAGGAAGTGTGGACTTTATTGAAGACAGTGTTTAGCCAGTGAACTGACTTAAGCAGGGTCCTGACCTGCTGAGTTTATAAACAGTCAGTCTGGTTTCCAGATGGAGGGAAGTGTGGGTCCAGTCAAGTCAGGGAAGGGATGGATAGTGGGCTCTGTGCAGCCTGGAGGGTTTGGCATTATTTTTCCCCATAACCTATAGTTATGGCTGCAGGTTTAGTCCAGAGCTTTTCCATTGCCCACTGGAAAGCCATTTTACAATAATCATGTTTTTGATCATCACTACAGTACCATAAGAGCCTTTTTGTGGTAACCTACTGTGGTAAGAAATTAGTTTTTGGTGGAGGACTGTGTATACACTTACCTGTGATTGTGTTGGGCATGTTCTTTGGGAAACTTTGATTAGAACGAATTAGTAATAGTGGAGGTTTTTGAGCCAGCTCTTATCTCATGCACTGCAGTGCTTTCCAATCCATATCTCACGTAATCTTAACAGTAAGCCTGTGAGGTGGGCACTGTAGGGTCTCCCTGTAGAAAATAAGGACAGCAAGGGCCTGAGAAATGAAGGGTCTCTCCCATGGCTGCATGCACAGAGCAGAAGCAGTGCGGTCAGAACTTCGCCTGGTTCTGTCTGATACCACAGCCGAAACACAAGGGAAAAAAAAAGAACATGTCTCTTATTGAGGCAATTTACATATAAAAAAATGCACAGCTCTAAAATGTGTTATTTGATGAATTTGGCAGTTGTACCCACCTGTGTAGTCACCTCCTCAGACAAAGCATAGGACGTTTCTGTCACTGCACAATGTCCCTTTGTCACTGCCCTGAGACTTCATGTGAATGAAAACAAACACTACACATTCTTTTGTGTCTGGTAGTCTTGAAAGGGAAGAAAATCTTGGAAGACTGCAAGGCTTTGGGACTTACTGTGTAGCTGCAGTTTAAGGCAGTATGGAATTAGCATAAGACAGATTGACAAATACACATCAGTCCAGCAGCCATCCCACACTTGGATCATTTAATTTCAACAGAGATGACAGAGTAAGTCAATGAAGAAAAAAGTGTTTTCCAAATCAGTAGCAGAGTAACTGAATATGCGTGTGGTATAAAATGCACCTTAAACATTACCTCAAAAATTGATGACAGACCTAAACACAAAAGTTAAATCTACACACTTCTAGGAAAATACAAGAGAAAACCTTGGTGCTCCTGAAATAAGAAAAAGTTTTTCAAGACACAGAAAATACTGATGATGAGAGGAAACTTCCTGAATTAGATTTTTACCAAAGTTGATCCTTCTGCTCAGTCACCGTTATAAACACAGTTACCAAAATGAACAAGTAACACATAGCTAGGAGAAAATATTCACAATATATTTATCTGGTAAAGAGTTTGTATCCAGAATATATAAAGAATTCCTACATGTCAAGAGTGAAAAGTAGAACAATCCAGAAACTGACCCACACATGTATGTCAACTGACGTAAGGCACTGAAACAATTCAGTGAGGAAACAAAGGTGCTGACGGTTTGCAGATACATTCTCTCGCCTCTGTACGCTGTCGTTCATCCTCTTCACAGGAGTTTTACAGAGCAGGTTTTTAACTCTCACGAGGCTCCATTTGTCAGTTTTCCCGTAGGGTCATGCTTTTGGGTGTGGAGTTGAGCTCTCTATGTAGCCCTAGATCCTGAAAATGTTCTCTTATTTTTAAAAAAGTTTTCCATTTCAGGTTGATTTTTTTTCTTTTCTTTCTTTCGTCTCACATGAGGCTCAGGTGGGGCTCACTTAGTGACCTGTATGCCTCTGGCTGCCCAGCGCTGCTTGCTGATGAGGCCGCTGTCGTCCTCTGGGCGCCTCGGGTGCCTCTGGCTCTGGGCTCTCTGTGCGTCCACCGATTGAGCTCCACCTGCTGTCTAGGCCACGTGCTGGGCTGCATGCCGTCGGAAGTCTTAATGCTGCCATGTGCAGTGAGTCCCCCTCTTCTTTCTCAGAGCTCTCTTAGCCATTCCAGTTCCCTTGCGTTACCATGAAAGTTTTAGAATAATCGTGTCTAAAGCTACAAACAACTTACCAGAATTTAGATCGGAACTGTATCAAATTTGTAGATGAATTTGGGGAGAGTTGACATCTGTATTGCGTGTTCTCTTGATTTAACTTTGTGATTGCTTTCATTACTGCTTGGTAATTTTGGCACACAGATCCTATGCATGTTTTGTTATATTTATACTAGGTAATCTGACTTTTTTTAGCAATTATAAGTGGTATTGTATTTTAATTTCAGTGTCCACATCTTCATTGTTAACACGTGGGCATACGATTTATTTTGGTGCATTGACTGTGGGGTTTTCTATGATCTGACATAACTTTCAAAGATCATTCTGGCCGTCCTGCCAGGCAAGGATGTAACCAAGACACACATGAAAAGAATCCAAACAAGAAATATGGTTTCGTGTAGGGTAGTCATTCAGGAGAAAGAAATGGGTGGATTTTGGTATATTTTGAAGACAGAAGCTTTGGGAATCTTTAGGGAAAGAGAAGAGTTCGTGCTTCTCCAGCCAACTGAATGAATGTTTAACTGTACTGTAGTCCCCCCACCACCCGGAGATACATTCCAAGATCCCCTGTGGATGCCAGAAACCATGGATAGTCCCAACCACACATATTCTGTGTTTTCCTCTACGTATATACCTGTGACAAAATCTAATTTATAAAAGAGGCACAGTGACAATAACAAATAATGAAGTAGAACAGTTATAACAATGTACTGTAATTAGAGGTATGGGAATGGCTTTGGGAACAGGCTTAGTGAGATAAAGGTTACCCGAGCAGGAGCCCTGTCGTATAGTGACAATGAGGTGGGTACTGAAGTGACTAATGGGTCAGAGGGGGTGTGTGCCCAGCGTGGGTATGCGCTCTGGA
>PVKM010006794.1:0-43270 GCA_004027735.1 Carollia perspicillata
CCTTCCCCTCTAAAGATAAATAAATAAATCTTTTTTAAAAAGATTGTATTTACTTATTTTTAGAGAGAGGGGAAGAGAGGGAAAAAGAGAGGGAGAGAAACATCAATCAGTTGCCTCTCACACACCCCCAACTGGGGACCTGGCCTGCAACCCAGGCATGTGCCCTGACTGGGTATCAAACTGGTGACTTTTCAGTTTGCAGGCCAGTACTCAATCCACTGAGTCACACCAGCCAGGGCTCAAAACAATTTTTTTTTAACTTAAAAGAAAATAAAGCAGCAGGGAAAATTCCCTGACAGGTTTTCCTCCTTTTGTTCCTTTTACAATGTGAACAATTCTTCTCCAGGCATATTTATGACTGTTCTGACATTTTTGCCACTCAGCTGGGGACACTAAACCTGGATGGGTTTACTCTGAACATGCGAATAAGGCATTCTGCGAGAATAGAAGGAGAAACATCACGGTCATACAAAGTACGAGTTCAGAGATGTTTGGAGAATAAATTTTTACACAGGTGCTATGTCTTACTCTCAAGGTCAATTTACAGAATACTGTTCATCCCAGATAAGATCCCCTGTACACTTCCATTGGAGGAATCTGAGAACTGACTTCAGGGGCAACGTCCCCCAGTCTGCCATTGGGTGTCCCGTTGTAAAGGCAGGGTACCATTTCTCACATCAGGGGCAACAGGATAGCACTCTGGGCAGTAACTGGTTTTTGAAACCGGATATATGCAGCATTATTGGTTTTGGCTCTGCTTAGGCCCTAAGAGGTCTCTTTACTTTATTTGGGAATGAAGGCTGTTTACAGTCAGGACTGTACCTCTTGACTAAGGGCATTTGGGGGCAGTTCTAGAACAGATGGGCCAGTAACTAGGAAGCCAAGAAAAGATCATGATAGAAGCTAGCAGAAGAAAATACAAGTAAATGCCATCAAAGAAATTAAAGGATGTAAAACATTCTGTCAACTAATATAAATAAGCTCAGTAATAGCGTCATTTATCTTTCATAACAGAGAACTGCAGTGTGGGAGTCCAACTTAAAAACAAATGAAAATATCTCAACATTGTACGAATTGGACACCTAAAAGCTGATTACATATATAAGGAAATATAACCAAATTAAAATAAAAAGTCTTCAGTTTTAAAAAATTTGACCCAGAAATTTAATTGAATTATTTTTGTATATTCCCCTTTTTACATTGTCTAAATTCTACCAGAAAAAAACTCAAATTATAGCTGGAATTTTATTTTTATTTTACCTTAACTTTACGGGTAATTTTTAGACATTTTTAGCCTATGCCCAGAGGCCTCTTTCTAAAAAAATTGTTTTTAATTTTTTATTTTTGGAAGGGAAGGAGAAAGGGAGAGAACCATCAATGTGTGGTTGCCTCTTGAGCACCCCCCACTGGGGACCTGACCCACAACCCAAGCATGTACCCCGACTGGGAATCGAACCTACAACCCTTTGGTTTGCAAGCCAGAACTCAATCTACTGAGCCACACCAGCCAGGGTCAGAGGCCTCTTTTTTAAAACAGCTTTATTAATATACCTTTTTGCTATGAACATTACCGTGCAAATTTTGTGGTGCATATGCTTTCATTTCAGGTATTTGCCTAGGAGTTAACTGCCAGGTCACGTGGTAATCTGACAGCAGCAAACTGTAATGGTGGGGAATTGTAATCTCACCCCACCATTCTTTTGACATTGTTTCTGTAAATGTTGACTCTGACTAATATTTAGCTTGTAGATAACCAGCATGTTTATATTAAGAATTCTAGGAACTAACTTCAAAAATACTAACTCCAACCTTCAGTCATTCCGGCTCCACATTTGCTGACCTCCAAACATAAAACCAGGATGATGAAAGCCAGGATGATGCACACCGGACCGTTGCCTGACCAGTTTTGAGGTCCTTATCGGAACGGACTGTGCTAGTCTGGATGTAGAGAACTTTCCAACCCCCACCCCTTGAAGTCTTGATTCTGCTTTCCCTCTCCCTCTTTATAAAAATCTCTGCCTGCACCGAGATGGTAAGATGCACTTTGAGACAAGTCCCCCCATCTACCCAGATTACTGGCATCTGAACAAACCACTTTCCTTCTCTCCAGCACCTGTCTCACAAATTTCACTTTCCTTGTGGCAGGGAGCTGAACCTGCATTTGGTTATAGTAACTCTGTGGGACTGCTAAGCTGTTTGCTGAAGTGGCTATACCATCAGCAATTTATGAGAGGTCCAATTTATTCACACGTTCAGGCTTCATTTTTATATGATACTGTGGTAGGGAAAAAAGTGGGTTCTATGGAAAGTAATTTCACAGGGTGATCTGATCATGAATTTCTGACTGGGCAGGTTATGGTGGGTAGTCATGCCCCAAGCATATAACTTCTTTAGAGAAAGGTATTAAGCCATTGAGCATTTAACATCCCTTTGAAATATCAGAAGTAATACCCCTCAAAGTGGGTATTAACCCTCAGGAGAGCACATAACATTGTTCACTATCCTATAATCCAAACCCCACTTTGTTTTCTTCCACCTTCCTACACCCCCTTTTTAATTTCAAATGCAAAGAAGAAACTGTAAAACTGGCATTTATTCTGTGGTGCATTTGAGATCTTGCTCTCCAGCATACATAATCAGTTTGGCTCCAATAAGCTCATTAAAAATTCTCTACAGTCCTGACTGACTAGTGTGTGTCAGTGGGTTGAGCACCAGCCTGTGAAACAAAGGGTTGCCAATTCAATTCCCAGTCGGGGCCAATGCCTGGATTGTGGGCCAGGTCCCCAGTTGTAGGTGTGTGAGAGGCAACCGATCCATGTTTCTCTATCACCTTGAAGTTTCTCTGTTGGGAACTGCTCTGCCTGGTTTCAGGAGCTGTAACCCCACCATGGCTAAGACTTAGTGAAGAGACCTTGGGACCATAAGCCACTAAGGAGACAAAGCTTATCTTTCTGGCAGGGGTGCCACCTCTGCCCCCTTTTATTTCACCCTGCTTGGCCCCAGGTGGATGACTGGTTAGCCAATGACAGGTAAGATCCCTCAAGGGAAGAATTACCTAAGACAGGCACAGTTGTGAAGGAGCCCTCAGGAAAGGACTTGGGGGCTATAGAAAAAGGGGTAATGGACCCTCATCCCTTAGCTTTGACATAGCCTGAGTCTTCATTCTGTGTCTGCAAGAAGTCTCCTAATCTCTTGGCTTCCTAGCTTCCCCTGCCTGACTTAAGCCTGAAACAATGCTGGAGGGCAGTGCAGCCCTGGGCAGGAACAGGAGGTTCCCCGGGGTGATGAGATCTAAGAAAGAATGCATAAAATCCTGTGAAACCTGCTTTGCTAAGAGTGTCCTCAATTTTCTGATAAGGGTCCAGGCATGAAATGAGTTTGTTTCCCAAAGTTTTATAGCCCTTTAGCTAACTGATCCTGACTCAGAATAACCTCTCATAGTTCTTTGAATGTTACCTATTGTTTGATCCTTACTGCCTGACAATGACTGATGAGCTTTACCTGTATTCCTGTGCAAATTGAACCCAATAAAAGCCCATGGAGGAACAGGCTCCTGGCCCTCCTCCTTTGAGAGATCAACCAGCCACCTTTCCTCCCCAAGCAGATCATGTCTCAAAGAAAAATACTGATTTTTGAGAGAGGGGAAGGAAGAGTGAAAGAGTGAAAGAGAGAAAGAGAGACATCAGTTTGTCATTCCACCCATTTACGTATTCACTGGTTGATTCTTGTATGTGGCCTGACTGGGGATTGAACCTGCAACCTTGGTATACAGAAATGATGCTCCAACCAAGCTACCTGGCCACGGCCTGGATGTTTCTTACATCAACAAAACAAACACAGAGAAATCAACCAGTTCCAGCCATAGAAAGTTTCCTTTCAGAGCAAATATCATCTTTTTTTTTCATGAATGAAAATGTCTTTCATCATCTCCTCTATTTCCAAAGTCTGTATTCCATGGTGACTGCACAATCCACATAGAGGAGGAGAAGCACAATACATGGCCTATTTGGGGTTCGGGTAGGGTCCAATAATATCTACCACAATGGAATATGGTTTTACCAAAATCCAAATAGGCTTACTGAATGTTTGGTTTCTTGTTTGGATCTTGCTGGAGACAATCAATTATTTTTAACTACCTGAGTGTAATCCTCAGTTTGGGGCTGTAAATAGGTGAGGTTCTTGTTTTACAAGTCTAATTAGTGTCTAAATCCTGGTAGGGGAACCTCATTACCTTAAGGGCTCCAGGACTCCAGTTCCTGTTCATCTTAGGAAGGATGGTTGGTCTTCCCAGGGAGGAGGGCAGAATACCCAGGGCCTGGGACTCTCTGGCCAATTCAGCAACGATTTTCCATCTAAGGCGGCTTCCCCTTCCCACTCAGGCCGAGCTTTGGGTTCACCACCCATCTTAGGCTTTCCTTGTTTCTCTGCTACAAGAAGCTGTTTGCCAGCAGTTGCCAGTGTGAGCACCCCACCTCCCCCCACAAAACTACTGGCTTCTTCTTCTGGGTCAGTGTCAGTACTCCTGAAACCTTCTTGACTAACTTTAATACTAGTTGCTTTTCCTTTCATTAATCTACATTTAACACCCCTCTCCCCCCAACTCCCCACCCTTCTCTCACCCCTTCCCCCGACCCTACCCTCCACTTCTAGTGATTGTATAGTGAATGACGCCTGAGGAGCTCTGGCCAAGGAGGGGCCTGAAATCCAACCTCCAGCCACTTGCCAAGCTGGACAGTTAGGGTGATTTTTTCTCATGTGCCATTTGACTTAGCAGGGGCCAGCCTCTTTCCCTCCCCGTCCCTTCTCTTCCTGGTCTCCTCCCAGTTCATTACCAAGTCTCTCCGTATTTTCTCCCCTATTGTTGAATCTATCCACTTCCCTCCATCTCCACTGGTCTATCCACTTCCCTCCATCTCCAGTGTCCAGGGTAAGCCACCCTCATTTTTCACCTGGACAACTTAAATTGCTTTCCAACTGTCTGGCTGATTCCTTGGTCACAGACCCTTCCAATCATTTCTCACCCATTTGCCAGGATAACTGATATGCATTTTTTAACGATTTTATTTGTTTATTTTTAGAGAGAGAGAAGCGGAGGGAAAAAGAGAGGGAGTGAAACATGGATGTGAGAGAGAAATATCGCTTGGTTGCCTCTTGCACAGGGACTGAACCTGCAGCCCAGGCTTGTGCCCTGATGGGGAAGCCAACAGCAGCCCTTCACTTTGTGAGGGGACGCCCAACCAACACTGCATTAGTCAGGGCGTAAGTGACCTTTTTCGAAGGGAAATTGAATACATCCACTCCTTACTTAAAACCTTTGATGACTTCCTGTTGTTCTTACCATCAAGATCAAAACCTTAACATCACCTCCTGTGTGATCTTGCTCTAACTCTCAGCCACTCTGCTCCTGCTTAGGTTACCCTGGACTTCTTTTACCTTGTCTTCAGCTTTGTCATGGCCCAACAGCTCCTACTGGCTCAGGTTTCATTTAATATCTTTTGTAGGGAGGACTTCTCTACCTGCACATGAAATTTGCCCCCACCCCCACCTCACTGCGCTTTCTCAGTGTCCTGACCATTTCCTTTGTAGAGCTTATCTCTGTTATTGAAACGGACACATTGTAGGCATATGTGTAAAAATCTGGAGCTATGTTCACTTCTCTTTAAATGATGCAAACTTTCTCTTGGGCTCTAGCTCCTATTGGGGAGTGAGCTAAACTTAAACTTTCAGATTAAAGTTATTTGGTCTTAAACAGTCTCATTTGGGGTAAATTGTGTCAATTCAAAGTTGCAGCCTTGTCAGAACTTTCCCGTACCCCTCTTGACTTCCAAAGATGGCCTTCAGGATCAAAGGGAAAGTTCAAGGAAGTGGCAGAAGCTGGGAACTGTAGCCAGGGTCCTCACTGGCCTCTGCTCCCTAGGCACTCCTGGTCACCATGGCCCTGCTGGCATCAGCTGCTGAGCTGGTTGATTGGCAAGCTCATGATTTGTTGTTTCAGTACCTTGGGGGCCTCAGGTCTCCCCTTCTCACCCTGATTCCTTTATCCCTGCTCCAGCTGACTTTGGGAGTACTTCTGCTATTACTGGGGTCTTTGGCCTTGCCCATCCTTGGGGTCTTAGCCACGTTCTCCAGGCATTCCCTGCCAATCAGTTCACCTTTGCCTTTGGTTTAGGATGACCTGACCATTGGCACAGTGCCCACTGGCCTGCTCATGGCTGTCTGCTTGCCTGGCAGGGAGCATACACAGAAGGCTGGTTTTCTGGCATGCCACGTGCAAGCTGTGGACATCAGCAGCATTTTCTCACACTGCTCTCCCTCCCTGATGCTGCTCTCTGCTCCTGAGCTCTGCTCAGTGTAAGATTTCTGCCAGAATTTGGCAGCCTTCTGAGATGGGCCAGGGGAAGTGGGCTTCCAACTCCCTGCCTCTGCTGTCTTCCTACTTACCTGGATACCTCTGTGCTCCTGCCTCAGCTTTAGTAAGGGAGCACTGACATACTCACACTAGTCTTTTACTCTACCTCTTTCTCCATGAAATTTATCTTTATCGCTCCAATTCCTAGTCTCTCTGTGGTTCATAGCTTAAGACTCAGGGAGGTCTTTCCTGGCCTTTCACATAAGATTGATTGTAAATTTCACAAGGACAGAAACTGTTTTGCTCATCTCTCATTCTCAGTGCCTAACAAAGTGCTTGGCACACAGTGCCAAAACACAGAATAGAAATATAACACAAATTTGCTGAACAAATATTGTTAACCTGCTTTACCCCTACTAACCCTAAACCCCTTAATTCCCTTATGTAGTACTTTGGAGTCAGTTCCTGGCCCTCTTATTTATTCATTAACAAGTACTTTTTGAGCCCATATGATGTGCAATCAATGCACCAGGCTTGCTGTTGGAAATGAAAAAGTTAATTTGTTAACACACTTTTATTAAACATTAAATACATACAAAAAGTGGACAACATATGTAAAGTATAAGATAATTACAAAGTGAACCCTCTCTAAACCTACCACCCCTCTCCAGGGGTAAATCTTTGCATAATGGGAACAGACCTAAGTGAACAGAAACAGATCCGGGAGACCATTGGGAGGCTAGGGCCGTGCTGAGCAGAGAGATAAAGGTGTCAGGGGCAGGGCCGTACAAGGCAAGGGAAAGGGTAGGGTGGGCTCAAGAAATATTTAGGAGGAAATCTGGACTTGACAGATTGTCACTCACTAATTATGTGGCCCAGATAAGTCCCAATCTTTTGACCCTCAGTTTCTACACCTGTAAAGTAGGCAGTAATAACTATAGCTATTTGTATTCCTAGCACCTACCACAAAGCTTGGTATAAGATGACACAAAAATCACAGCCACTGCGGTTAATCCTATACTGTGTAAGTTTCATAAATGCTGGCAGAATGAGGATTCTGTCAAACTTGGAGCTGGAACCCTCCATATCCTTTGGCAGGGAAACGGTAAATGATGGTGACTCTGCGGTAACCGATGCCCATACTTCCCAGGAAAGGCAGCCTGGGTGAGAGTCTGGGCCAAGACCAGCTCCCATCCCGGCTCTGCCCACATTCCAGCCGGCCCCGCCCCCAGGCAGCGCGCGCCACCGCGGCGCGCGCCCTGCCCCGCCCCTGCTGGTGACGTCCGCTACCGAACGGGCCGGGCGGGCTACACAGAACCTTGTGCTTCCGCGCTCCGGGTTGGTGGCGCTTCGTGGCGGTGGCTGCGCTCTGCGGAGTTTCACCCACTCCTTCACCTCGCCTGTTCTGTCTCACGGAGTCTGGCTTGACCTGCGTTTCTTTCGGAGTCCAAGGAAAGGGTGAGTGTTGCCGGGAGCGGGATGGGACCTGCCGCGAGCGCGCTCCGCTCTCCCCGGCCTTGTCTGGGCGGGGGTGCCGCGGGCACGTGCACACCCCTCCCCCACTCCGCTGGCCACCGGCCTCGCTGCCCGGGTGTGGAGCAGAGGGAGGCTGCATGTGACTGCAGAGAGTAGAGGATCTGGAGGAAGACACTGGCTCTCGGGTGAGTGTGTATGTCTGGAGAGTCTCCGAAGCGGGAACCCGTAATGTGTGTGTGTGTGTGTGTGTGTGTGTGTGTGTGTGTGTGTTGCGGGGAGGGGGGGTTCCTTTTCTAAGGGACACAGTGCTTACTGAGGGGTTGGGAGTCCCTTTAGCCTCAGTGCCTGGAGGGTGTTAAGCTTGGTGGCCTGTGATGGAATTGGAGTCGAGATTTGGCCCTAGCTCTAGCAAGTTGTGCTTTTATCAACGAGAATCCTGGAATCTCCCTCCAACCTGTCGCCATCCCTACTGTCCCCCTCCTCCATGTAGGATAAGTAGGGTTTAGAAAGGTTGGAGGATCTTCCACAGATGGTGCCCGCATCAAAGCAGGAAAGTGTGAGACAGTGCTGGGCTGGAGTGGAAAGCTTGGGAAAGTGAGTTCTTGGAAGAAAGTCTGGTTTGGTGGGTTGTGGCCAGATTGCAAAAGACAATGAGATTTATATCATAACATTTTTTTCCTGTTATGAATGCAGTTATGTTAAAAATAGAAGGTAGAGAAAGTAATCCTTAGAGTTTTATATATGTTAGCTAGTATTTTCATCAAAGCTTGTAACTTATAACAATTAAAGACTACCTACAATTTCCCATTCCCTTTTCTGGTTAGCAAGTAAAATGCGATGGAATATGTAGTATTCAGCACTATCATTTCATCTTTCTTAATAAACGAGTAGCAAATATTCATCATGGAAAATTTTAAAAATAGACAAGCAGAAAGAGAAAAAGTACCCATAGTTCCCCTGTCTATGGAGATTATCATTGAGTGTATATTTCTGACTATGTGTATTCTTTCAAAGATAGGAGCAGAAACTGCCCTGTTTAGAATTCCTTTTTTTATGGGAATTCTTTGAAGGTTTCAAGTAGGTGAGGCTCATAATCTGATTGCTATGTGGAGACCAGTGGAGACCAGTTAAGATAGTGTTTGCAGTATCTTGAACTCCACGGCAGTGGATATAGGAAGGGTAAAAAGATTTAAAAATATTTTGGAGGAAGAATGAACAAGACTTGGAAATGGATTGGTTAGGGAGAGGAAGATGTCTTTGCTTTTCAATATTTGCTTTGAGCAACTAGGACTAGATGGTGCCATTTACTGAGGAGAAAAATGGAAGAGAAATTCGAGGTGGGAAAAAGCATGAGTTATGAAAGATTATGCTCGTGAAATAAGCCAGTCAGAGAAAGACAAGTGTCATATGATCTCACTTATATGTGGAATCTAATTAACAAAATAAACTGACAAGCAAAATAGAAACACAGGCATGGACACATGGAACAGACTGACAGCTCTCAGGAGGGAGGCAGGAGGAGCGGAGAGGAGGGGACTGAATGAAAGAAGGGGAAGGGACTAGCCAAAGAACATAGGCTGTGTGTGCATAGCCTGTGACACAGACAACAGCCTGGTGATGGCCAGAGGGAATGGGTGGAGGTGAGCAAAGAGAGGATACATGGGGTTATCTGTAATAGTGTCAATAGTTATATATATATAATGAGTTTTGTTTTGGATGTATTAAATTTGAGATGCATATTAGTTATTATGAAGTCTATGTTGAGGAGGCAGTTGGGTGTACAGGTTTGGAACTCACAGAAGAAAGCCTAGAGCTGCAGATAAAAATTTGGGAGTACTGTTATATCGATGATGCCAAAGTTTTGGGACTATATGAGGTCCCTTAGGGAGAAAGAGTATAAATAAGAGGTGAAAATCGAGGCTCAGGCACTCTGATACTGTGAGGTCCGGTAGAGGAAGAAAACTGAGCACAGAACAGGAAGAAACAGCCAGTGAGGTAAGAGAAAAAGCAAGAGACAGGTGTCACAGAGGCCAAAAGAGATAAGTTTCTGGAAGATGGAAAATTGGTCCTCTTATCAGTATTTCTAAGATGTTTTTGACAAGATGTGCAATTGGATTTGGCATCATGGAGAGTTTATTTTATTTTTTTTAATCCTTACCCAAGCATATGTTTTTATTGATTTTAAGAGAGAGAGAAAGAAGCACTGATCAGTTGCCTTCTGCGTGTGCCCTGACTGGGGATTGAACTGGCAACCTAGGTATGTGCCCTGAGTAGGAATCGAATTCACAACCTTTTGGTATACAGGACAATGCTCTAACCAACTGAGCCACCTAGCCAGGGCACATTGTGGAGGTTATTGGGTTTGGTCTTGGTCATTGGTAGTACTCTCCAGAGTTCTGCAAATGGAAGGTGGGTAACAGATTGGAATAGTTGAATGGAATGTGAGGAAATGAAGACAGTGAGTATGAATTAGAAAAGTGTCCCTTCTTCAAGATACCTTATTTCTATCTATTCCAAAACTAAATTTGATAGATGAAAAATGTCTTATTTAATTTTTCTATTCCTTGATTACTAATATGGTTGAAGATTTTTTTTTACATTTATTGATCATTTACAAATTTCTGTTCCTGTCCTCTGTGGGGTTTTTTTGTTTGTTTGTTATTTTATAATTTCTTGCGTTTTTTTTTAAGACTTTATTTATTTTTAGAGAGAGGGTAGGGGAGAGAGAGAAACATCAGTGCATGGTTGCCTCTCACACACCCCCAACCCAGGCTTATGCTCTGATTGGGAATCGAACCGTGACCCTTCAGTTCTCAGGCCAGCACCCAATCCACTGAGCTACACCAGCCAGGGTAATTTGTTGTTGTTGTTGTTTTAAATTATACTTTATTGCTTACGCTATTGCAGTTGTCCTGATTTTCCCCCTTTTCTGCCATCCACGCAGCACCCACACTCCCTCAGGCAGTGCCTCCACCATTGTTCATGTCTGTGGGTCACATGTGTAAGTTCTTTGGCTACTCTATTTCCTATACTGTACTTTACATCCCTATGGCTATTCTATAACTACTTATTTGTACTTCTTAATCTCCTCACCTCTGCACCCATTCCTCCACACCCCCCCCCCATCAAAATGTTCTCTGTATCCATGATTCTGTCTTTGTTCTTGTTTGCTTAGTTTTTTTAAAAAATTCAATTGTTGATAGATGTGTATTTTTTGCCATTTTATTGTCAATGTTTTTTATCTTTTTTTAAATAAAAGATTTATTTTATTTTTAGACAGAGGAGAAGGCAGGGAGAAAGAGAGGGAGAGAAATATGAATGTGTAATTGCCTCTTGTACACCCCTACTGGGGGCCTGGCCTGCAACCCAGGCGTGTTCCCTGACTGGGAATCGAACTGCTGACCCTTTGGTTTGCAGGCTGGTGCTCAGTCCACGCAGCCACACCAGCCAGGGCTGATCTACTTTTTATAAATAAGTCCCTTTAACATTTCATATAGCAATGATTTGGTGATGATGAAGTCCTTTCGTTTTTTTCTTGTCTGGGAATCTCTTTATCTGCACTTCAATTCAAGATATCTTTGCTGAGTAGAGCAATCTTGGCTGTAGGTCCCTGGTCGTCATGACTTTGAATATTTCTTGCCAGTCCCTTCCAGCCTGCAAAGTTTCTTTTGAGAAATCAGGTGACAAGTCTTATTGGAACTCCCTGTAGGTAACTAACCTCTTTTCTCTCTTTATCTTTATCTTTAGGCAGGCATTTTGATTATGATGTGTCTGGGTGTGGTCCTCTTTGCTTCCATCTTGTTTGGGACTCTGCTTCCTAGACTCGCTTCCTAGACTTCCTTCACCAGATTAGGGAAGTTTTCTTTCAGTATTTTTTCAAATAGATTTCCAATTTCTTGCTCTTACTCTGCTCCTCCTGGCATCCCTATGATGCGAATGTTGTACCTCTTAAAGTTGTCCCAGAGAGTGCTTATACTATCCTGGTTTTGTGGATTTTTTCTTCTTTTTTTTGTTCTGCATGGTTGTTTTTGCTTCCTTATGTTCCAAATCATTGATTGGATTTTCAGCTTCATTCACTCTACTGTTGTTTCCCTGTAAATTGTTCTTTATTTCAATTAGTGTATCCTTTGTTTTTTTTTTTGTTGTTGTTTGTTTGATTTAAGATTTTATTTATTTGTTTTTAGAGAATGGGGAAGGGAGGAAAAAAGGAAGAGAAACACCAGTGTGTGGTTGCCTCTTGCACACCCCCCACAGGGGACCAGGCCTGCAACCCAGGCATGTACCCTTACTGGGAATTGAAGTGCGATCCTTTAGTTCACAGGCCTGTGCTCAATCCACTGAACTACACCAGCCAGGGCAGTGTATCCTTTGTTTCTGACTGGATCTTTTTTATGCTGTTGAGGTCCTCACTAAGTTGCTTGAGCGTTCTCATAACCAGTATTTTGAACACTGCATCTGAGAGATTGCTTATCTCCATTTTGTTTGGCTCTTTTTTCTGGAGCTTTTGATCTGTTCTTTCATTTGGGCTATTTCTTTGTTTTCTTGTTTTGGCAGCCTCTCTATGTTTGTTTCTGTGTATTAGGTAGAGCTACTTTGATTGTGTCTTGATAGTGTGGCCTAATGTAGGTGTCCTGTAGGGTCCAGTGGCACAGCCTCCCGTATCACCCAAGCTGTGTACTCAAGGTGCTCCCTTTGTGTGGGCTGAGTACACACTCCTTTTGTTGTGGAGCCTTGGTTGCTGTTGGCAGATCAGTGGGAGGGATTTACCCAGGCCAGTCAGCTACAGAGATTGGCTGTCACCACTGACCACCTACCTCTGTCCTCCGTGGAGGATCAGCTGTGTAGGGGCAGGGTGGTGCTCCAGTGTGACCTGTGGCTGTCCACTGGATATGCTGGTTCAGGGGTTTCCCAGGTGGTGCTCGCCAAGGTCAGCCCCTACCTGCGTTTTGCCTGGGGCCACTATGCCTGAGCTATGAAGCAACCTGAGATGGCTGCTACTTGTGCTGGGCTTGGAGATTCCCAGGGGAAGGCAAGCTGTGAATCCAGCCTGGCTGCTGCTAGTGCTAGCCCTGGGGCTCACTGAGGCCATTGTTGCTTGTTTGATAGGATTTAGGAAGTTGTGCAGTATGGGCCCAGACCAGCCATTTATATGGAAAAGCATCTTGGGTGGGCCTGTAAATTGGTTGGGGCGGAGTCTCGGGGATCTTCTAGGCAGCTCAAACAAATGTTAGCCAGGTTGATAGAGTCTCAATGTGGCATCAGCTTACCGGGTATGTGCAGGGAAGGTTTAGAAAAGGGACATTGGCTTCTGTTTGCCTTAATGGCAGACACTTCAGTTACTCCCTGTATACCACGGGTGCCTTTCAAGCTGCTACCCTGGTGCTGAAGCTCAGAGGGAGTGAGTCTGAGTAGGTGAGTCCATGTGTGGGTTCTTTAAGAGGAACTGCTTGGGGCTCCAGAACTTTCTTCCACCAGCTCAATCCCTGTTGCTTTTTGCAGCTGGACATTGTGGGGACTTATCTTCCTGCCACTGGAACTGTGGGCTGGGGGGCATCCCTTCTAGCAGTCTGGATGGATATGGTTTCTTTAATTCCATAGTTGTCAGATTTCCACTCAACTCAATTTCTGAAGGTTCTGAGTGATGGTTCTATATTTTAATTGTAATTTTGATGTGGTTATGCGAAGAGGTGAGTCTTTTCTACACTGCCATCTTGACCAGAAATCCCCTGATTTATTTTTAAGAGTTCTTTAGATAATAAAAATATGTAGCTGACAAAGTGGAATCATACAGTATTTGTCTTTGTGATGGGCTTATTTCACTTAGTATAACATCCTCTAGGTTTACTCATGTTACAGTTTGTGTCATAGGCTGAATATTTAAGGCCGAATAATATTCCAGTGTATGTCTATATCTATTTTGTTTATCCAGGTGTCAGTGAACAGCCATGTTTTGGCTGTTGTGAATAGTGTTGTTTGCACGAAGACTATAGAGACAGGGCCAAAGAATTATAAAGTCCTTATTAACATCTTAGAAACATTTGTGTATATGGAAGCAGTTGGAAAATGATTGTGCTGCTTCTCCCCACCCCTCCCTCTTAGTAAAATCAGATGCGCAGAGTTAGCTTGAAAGACAGCACAAAATCCAGTGGTTCTGATGAAATTCAATTGCCATGAGGACCATAGAATTTTATATTGAAAAGATGCCTTATAAAGTACATAGCAAATTTTTCAGTGGCCTTACTTTTCGATTTTACTCCTTACCCCAAGAATTAGCCACATCTCGTAAGATGTGTCTGCAAGACAGGATTCTAGGACTATGTTTTAGGTTTCCTCTGACATAAGAACTAAAACCTTTTACTAAGAATTTCTAGTGGCTATATATTACATAATTTTTGTAATTTCAATTATACAATTAAAAATTCTTTTTCTTGGGGTTATTTCAAAGTATAGAATATTAAAAGGTTTTGGTTTTGGTCTTTAACCTTTTCAAAAACTCAGACTGGTTTCTTTGAATGGATGTGATACAGGGTAGTTTTACTTTCTTATATTGTAAAATAAATAAAAATATACAATAGATTTTAAAGACTAAGTATAAAGATAAAAATGTAAAATATCTTATTGCTAATTTGTTTATATTGATTACATTGTTTGAGAATATTTGGGTATATTGGTTGAATAAAATATATTATTAAAATTAGTTGACCCATTTCTTTTTCTTGTTTCAAGTGTGGCTGCTAGAAGATACTAAATTTGTTTCTGGCTCACATTTCTTTTGGATAGTGCTGGGCTGGACAGCACATCCTACACTGACTCATGACACAGTGACAAGGATCCAGTGAAACACAGTTTGGAAGAGGAGCACTATCCAGTAGAACTTTTGTTTGTTTGTTGTTGAGAAGGGAAGGAAGGGAGAGAGAGGAAGAGAACATCGATTGGTTGCCTTTTGCTCCAACTGAGGACCAAAGCTACAACCTAGGCAGGTTCCCTGACTGGGAATCAAACCAGCGAACTGGCGACCTTTCACTTTGCAGGCCAGCACCCAGCCAACTGAACCATCTCAGCCAGGGCTGGAACTCTGTACAATTATATTAATATTCTATGTCTGTGCTGTCTAATATAGTACCTACTGGTAACTAGTTCTGAAATGTGAAATATTGAAATGTGGGACAAAATCAAATTTTAAATTTTATTTCATTTTAAGTATATTTAAGTATATACTTAAGTATATTTCATTTAAGTATATATATATATCTATATTGGTAGTGGTTTATGAATCAGGACAGTGTAGCCCTAGATTCATTAGATTTTAATATAAGTCTATACAGTTTGTGTTTACTGTAAGGAACAATAAATGATCAGTAACAATACTGAGTACCTATTCTGTAGCAGGTACTGTGTAAGTACCACAGAGAGGGTTTGTATAATAATAATAAATTGTTTATGGAGACTTTCTATTGCTCGTGTTTTATAATATGCTTGATGCTTTGTGAATTCCAGGATACTGTGTGGGCCTACCATGTTTTCATTAAATTCTGCTCCCTTCCCTTCTCCTTCTCTTCCCCATCTCTTCCCTTTTTTTTTTTTTTTTTCTTTTCCTTTCCCTTTCCTTTCCTTTTCCTTCTAAAGGCCCTTCTGTGAAAACCTGGCTTCTTTTGAAAAGTCTGAATAATGTGCTGCCCTGTTAAAGGGTTTTCTGTTGAAAGGAAACCCATGATTTGTAACAGATGATGATATATGAGGGTAATAATTTCTTTTTTCTTAGTAAACTTGTGAAGTTGTGCTTTTGACTTTAAAAGGGGTATGTACACATATATTTGTAAGTACCAGTATCAAGCTGTTTTATTAATTAATTTATTATTGCTTCACAGTGAAGAACGGATGTCATCATGTCTGGAATCAAGCGGACGCTCAAAGAAACTGACCCTGACTATGAAGATGTATCTGTGGCCCTTCCAAGCAAGCGGCACAAAGCAATTGAGAGTTCAGGTAGAAATTCAGATACTTGGGCAATTACCTACTTCTGTATTGGCACATGTCTCCCTGTGAGGTTTACAGGAGCTAAAGTGAAATGCATGTCCACTGTATTATATAATTCCAAGAGGTTTGTGAGCGGGATTAACTGAGCACTCTGTTTAGCAGCAGCACACCATGTGTGGCGTGCGTGAAAGGAACAGTCAGGAAGGCAGTAAAAGCATCAGTAGAGAGGTAGGCTGTAAGTTTTAGCTACCATCGTGTGTCAGATGTAACCCTAAAGTCTTACGATATGTGTGCTACCTACCGTGTGGTGTTATATGAGACGACAATAGACAGTACATGGATATGGGGGTGTTTTTTGTTTTTGTTAAGATTTTACTTACTTATTTTTAGAGAGAGGGAAAGGGCAGGCGAAAGGGAGGGAGGGAAACATCAGTGGAAGAGAAATATTGATCAGTTTTCTCTCATATGCGCCCTGACCTGGAATCAAACCAGTGACCTTTTGCTTTGCAGGATGGTGCCCAACCAACTGAGTCATAGCAGTCAGGACTGGATTAAAACATTAGGACTGGTTTTTTATGTTAACAGTTATAAATTATTTTCGTGTCCATAGAAGGGATGATGGTTTCATGAGACTTGTGGTTTCACAACTGCTGTCGCCAAGATAAGGCTAAGATTATTTTCAAATATTACTTGTTTTAAGTAGATGTTTCACATGGCTCTCCGACGTGCTAGGTGTCTTGAAGGCGGAGTGTGAATGACGGACAGTTGGGAAACGTTGATCTGGTTTACCCCTGCACAGGGCGAGTAGGTAAGGCCCTGGAGCATTGAGTTACTTGTTCAGGATCATAGAATCAGTTGAAGAGCAGATCATCAATTAAGCGACTATAATTACCCAGAATATTTTAAGCTTTCACACAAAAAGGTGCTAAATTTGAGTTTTTAACACAAATTATTACTAAAATTTATTATTCTTTTAAATAATAAATGAGTGTATTAATACTAACAGCTGAGTACAGAAGGCGTCAGAGTCACGGAAAAGGTGTTGGAGCTCCACAAGGATGGGGACCCCTGGGGTTTCAGTAGTAAAGAAAATTCCTATCTCTACTTGCACTGGAGTTGTAATGTACCCACCTCCCACCCCCAAAGTCTTTATGGGTCAAAATTATCAAGTTTAATTCCAAATAGTGAAATATTTTACTGCCACTTTCCCTCCCATTCAGCTGTAATTTTATTTATAAGGAAATGTCATTTCCTTTCAGAAACAACCCAATAAATGTGAAAATATCATGAAACTCAAATGTATCACATGGCATAAATTTTAAAAAATAAAAAGCAACAATAAAGGAACCTAAATGTTTTAGTAAACTTCATAATTTCAGTTTAAATTTAAGTTCCCAAATACTCAGCCTAAGCAGGGATAGTTTTTTTGTTATTGAGTTACAATTTGCTGTTTTTCCTCTTTAGGTGCCCATATCTATCTAATTCCCAACCATATATATATATATATGTATATATATGTATATGTATATGTATATGTATATGTATATGTATATGTATATGTATATATACATATATATATAAATATATATATATATATTTTTTTAGGTTTATTTACTTGTTTTTAGAGAGTGGGGGAAGGGAAGGAGAAAGAGAGGGAGAGAAACATCAATGTGTGGTTGCCTCTCACATGGCCCCCACTGAGGACGTGGCCCACAACCCAGGCATGTGCCCTGACTGGGAATCAAACCAGTGACCCTTTGGTTCACAGCCCGTGCTCAATCCACTGAGCTACACCAGTCAGGCCCTATTTTTATTTTTCAGAAGTTTTCTCAAAGTAGATTTGGTTGGTGCTTCCTTTGCATATATTGTCTTATTTTGTTTGTCGTTTGTTTCGTTTTTACTTATTCCATGAAAGAGATCATTTAGAAGAGTGGGGTTATTTTGCCCTGGCTGGTGTGGCTCAGTGGATTGAGTGCCAGCCTGTGAACCAAAGGGTCCCAGGTTCGATTCCTAGTCAGGACACATGCTGGGGTTGCAGGCCAGGTTCCGGGTGCGGGGTGTATGAGAGGCAACCACACATTGATCCTTCTCTCCCTCTTTCTCCCTCCCTTCCCCTCTGTCTGAAAATAAATAAATGAAATCTTTAAAAAAGAAGAAGAGCTTATTTTTGAGGAACATAGGATAAAACAGCTTTCAGTGATCTTTGTCTCTAGGGAGACTTCCAGTCTTCTCTAAGCATGTCTGCTGGTTTCTGCATACAAGGTTTATATAAATAAGGATATATACAGTAATAATAGAAAATATTCTTTAGCTCAGATATGAGAAAAATCAGTCATTTCCCTCTGCAGACATAACTATAATAATGTTTATACCACCCTGGCCAGTGTGGCTCAGTTGGTCAGAGCATCGTCCCGTAACTGAAAAAGTGCAGTCAGGTGATCCCCAGTCAGGGCAAATAACCTGGGCTGTGGGTTCAGTCCCTGGTCCATGCATGTGTGATCCCTGGTCCAAGTGTGTATGGAAGGCAACCAGTCATCACATCAATGTTTCTCGTTTCCTCCCTCCCTTCCTCTCTCTCTAAAAGCAATGAAATAAAGATGTCCTTGGGTGAGGATTAAAAAATTTTTTAAAGAATGTTTATCTTATTACTTGTTTTAAATTGCCAATCTAATGTCATATTTCTGGGAAGAAAGTGACCTGGGTGATCAGGGTCCAGATTTTCTCTGCAATTTTTCATATACCCCAAAGCATGGTGGTGATTTTTTTTTTCATCTTACAAATACAGGATCATTTTGCAAACTCTCAGGTTGTTCAAGTAGTAGTTTAGCTCTTCTTTTTTTTAATACTCGGGCATGAAACCGCCTATTTTGATAATTTTACCTTTGAGTTACATATTACTTTGAGTAGTCATCATCTGAATTCCATAACCTTCAGAGGCATTTTCTTTTCTTTTGAATTCTTCTTTACTCATTCCTTCAGATGTGATCAGAAACTGCTGAATCGTTTGCTAGATCCTTCTCTGAAGAAGGAAGCATCCTGTGTTTTTATGTTACTATTGTAGCTAACTCTACCTTCTTCCTCCTGAATTACCGAATATTTCTCTCGGAATCTTCATGGGTTTCTTTTTATTTTTTGGTAATTTAATTTCACACAGGAAAATTGCAAGAAGTACCTGTATATTTTTAATCACAATTGCCAGTTGTTTACATTTCGCCTCATTTGGTCTATCATTCTTCCTAGCCTCCAAGCACCAGTGCACGCACACAAATGCATGTGTGTGCATGTGTGTGCATCCAGATACATATGAACGCCATGCTTTCTAAATCATGGAGAAATAAATTGGACACATGTAAACACTGCTGTGTATTCCTAAGAATATTCTCGTACATAACCACAGTCCAGTTATCAAAAGCAGGAAAATGTTAACATTCATCCATTACATTATCTAATGTGTGGTCCATTTTCAAGTTTTACCAGTTGTCCTAGTACTGAATTTTATAACTGTTTATCCATCTCCAGGATCACACAGTGCATTCAGTTGTCAATATCTCTTTTAATCTCCTCAACCTTTCTTTGACTTTAATATTTAAATAATAATGTTGGGCCATGGCTGGTGTGGCTCAGTGGATTGAGCACTGGACTGTGAAACAAAGGGTTGCCTGTTCAATTCCCAATCAGGACACGTGCCTGGGCTGCAGGCCAGGTCCGTAGTAGGGGGCATGTGAGGGGCAACCACACATTGATGTTTCTCTCCCTCTTTTTCTCTCTCTCTTCCCCTCTTTCTAAAAATAAATAAAATATTTTTTTAAAATAGTAATGTTGGGATTGTATAAGCCAGTTATTTTGTAGAATGTCCTTCAGTTTAGGTTTGTCTGATGTCCTTGTGATTTGATTCAGCTTCCTTGTCAGGGATGACACAGAGTGATGTAGTTAAAACACATGAGGTTGGCCCTGGCTGGTATTGATCAGTGGATTGAGCACCAGCCTGTGAACTGTAAGGTCTCTGGTTCGATCCCCAGTCGGGGCACATGCCTGGGTTGCGGGGCCAGGTCCCCAGTAGGGGCTGTGCGAGAGGTGACCTATCACTGTTTCTCTCACACATCGATGTTCTTCTCCTTCACCATCCCTTCCCCTCTCTCTGAAAATGAATAAATAAAATCTTAAACAAAAAACACTTTAAAGAAAAACAACACACGAGGTCAGCTTGCCCCAATATTAATGATGTTAACTTTTCATCATGTCTAAGGTGATGGCCACTAGGTTTCTCTTCCTCAGAGTTACTGTTTCCTGGGTTTCTTTTGTGCTTGCTGACTTCAGTCAAAACAACCACTAATAATTAGCCCTTGGATTGTTTTGTGTTCTCTGTGTAGCTCGAGATGCTGCTGTACAGAAGATTGAGACTATTATCAAGGAACAGTTTGCGCTTGAAATAAAGAATAAGGAACATGAAATTGCAGTCATCGACCAGGTATAATGATGATAAATTTAAAAAAAAACTATTGAAAAAAATCTGTATATGATGACTTGACTTTTTTTTTAATGAATTGCAGGAAAAGATAAATTTTAAAAATTACCTCAACTTTTATCCCAAAAGATAATCCCTCTTTGCTCTTGTGCTCAAATTTTTGTGGACATTTCAGTGACTATGTACGTGTACATATAAATAGAAATATTAAAATGTCTGTATATTCTTGCAGAAACCTTGGGTTTTGTCATTCTTTCAGATCTTTTGCCAATCTGATAGGTGGAAAGTGGTCGTTCTTATTTGTCTTTGATTATTAGCAAGGTTGAGCTTTTTTTGGTGGTTTTCATTTCTTATGAATTACTTGTGTATCTGTCTTATCACTTCCGTCTTTAAAGTAATGAGTAACATTTGTTTTTAGCGACTGATTGAGGCAAGAAGGATGATGGATAAACTTCGTGCCTGTATTGTAGCGAACTACTATGCTTCTGCAGGACTTCTAAAAGTTTCTGAGGTAAGTTTTCCTCATGTGCAGTCATTTCTGGCCATTCATATTTGTTGAATGAAGGAGAAATTAGTGTTGATGTGGAATTCTTGCCTTTGAAACATTTTTTTAAAGAATCTTTTTAAAAAATTTTATTGACTGATTTTGAGAGAGAGAGAGAAACATCCATTTGTTTTTCCACTTATGTATGCATTCATTGGTTGTTTGGTGTATGTGCCCTGACCGTGGATCAAACCTGCAGCCTCGGCATATCAGGTCAATGCTCAAACCAACTCAGCTACCCAGCCAGGGCTTGAAACATTTTTTATATTGACCTTCAGAATTCAAGAAGTGTAGCTAACTTTCCTGGCAATGTACATGAGCCTACTGTGCTCAACCATAATTTTTTTTTCCTAAATCTCACCTGAGGACATTTTTTTCATTGCTTTTTAGAGAGAGAAGGAAACATAGAGGTGAGAGAAAAATATCAGTTGGTTTCCTCTTGCACGTGCCTGGACAGGGATTGTTCACACGTGGACCAGGGATCAAATCCCGCCACCTAGGCATGTGCCCTGATCAGGAATCGAACCTGCAACCTTTCAGTTATGGGACAGTGCTCCAACCAACTGAGCCACATGAAGCAGGGCAACCATAATTCTTTAATTCTCATACCTCTCTATATTGTCAATAATCCTAAATAACATGTTTTTCTTTTTTATTTAATCCCACTCCTGCTAATATTTAGCTGTGTTGTTAGGCTTTGCACATATAAAAATAACTTGCCTTATTCCTCTTCACTTGATTGTGGCTGGCTTTGGAGTAAGTTATAGATTGATTAATTTTCCTTTGACCTTTTACTACTAATGAATGGTCATTTTTTTTTGTTTCAAATTTGCCCTGTTCAAAGAGCTGACTTACCCCCTACTTTTTATGCAGAATTTCAAATACATTGAAAAAGTTAAATAAGCACCTGTTAGTGAATTTCTTAGATTCAGCAATTTTAAGATTTTGCCATATTTGCTTTATCTATTTTACTTTTCTCTAAAACAGTTGAAAGTAAGTTCTAGGCATCATGACACTTTATCCCTAGTATTTAAATATCTGTTTCTTTCCTAAAGGCCATTCTTGCATGTAGTCACATTACCCGAGAGAACGGTTCACTAATAGTACATGTTAACCAGTCCAGCTCTTCCCAGTTGTCCCCAGAATATCTTTCAAAGTTGGTTGGTTGGTTTTTTTGAACAAGGATCTAATTAAGGTTTCTGGCTCCATCTGGCTCTTTTGTTTCTCTGGTTTCGTTTTACCTAGACTGATTCTCCCATCTTCTCTTTCCTCAGGATACTGACTTAACTGAAGAGACCGGGCCATTTTTCTTGTAGACTGTCCCCCATTTTGAGTTTACATTTTTCCCTCGGGTTATTCCTTCATTCCCTTTATTTTTCTGTAAACTGGAAGTTAAGTCCGAAGATTTGATTCTATTAAGGTTCTTTTTGTCGATAATAATTCGCAGGTGACACTGTATTTCACATCAGGAGACGTAATAGTCAGGTTCTTAGTGGTAATAAGAGTAATCATCGGTTACTGTGATCACCACTAGATCGCACCAGTCGTAAGATGGGGCAGGCTTGGACAGAAGCAGAACAGATTGTTTGATGTTTTGATAATTTTAACATAGCCTTGTTCTTTTTAAACTGTCTTTTTCCGGTTAGAATTAGGTAGTTCTTTTGGACAGTACCGGCTCTGTGAGAATGGGGGGAGATACGAAGGCGTACTGCTTTGCTCCGTTCCCTTTGGCTTTTACAAATAAGCGGTACCTTTCATGTTTAGGCTTTCATGTCATCCCATGCGGATTTAGGGTGCTTGGGCATTGGTGATGCTCCTGATGTCATTCTCCTGATGTAGACACTCCAGAGGTTTCTGGAGTATTATTTGAGTTTAATTTTGCTCAACTGTGGCAGATAGTTGTTTCTTCTATTGTGGGAGTTTCCAGGAAAACATTAACATCTGAACTACTTTTCTGCAGCTGCCATAACGAATTATTACAGCTTGGTTGGCTTTAAACAACAGGAATTTATTGTCGTGATTTCAGATTCTAGCATTCCAAAATCAGGGTGTTGGCTGGGCTGTCCTCTCTCTGAGGGCTCTAGGGAAGAATTCTCCCTAGCCTTCTCCTAGCTTCTGCTGGTTGCTGGCAATTCTTGGTGTTCTTTGGCTTGTAGCTGCATCACTCTGATTTCTGTGTGTCTTCATGTGGATGTTTTCCTTCTGTGTATCTTTTCTTACACCCTGTGTTCAAGTTTCCTTCTTGAAAGAACATTAGTCATTGGATAGGGCCTACCCTAATCCAGATGATTTCATCTGAACCAGATTACATCAGCAAAGACCCTGTTTCCAAATAAAGCCACATTCACAGGGTTAGGGTGGACAGGAGTGTTTGGGAGACACTTTCACCCAGAGCAGATTCTGATGTCATCTGTTATGTGGCTTGCTTTTGGATTCAACAAGATGGACATCATCATGACCTAGTGCCTGCATGACAAAGGACTGTAGCTACTCGAAGAGCTATTTTTTCATTTAATGTTTTCTTCCTTGTTTTACTGCTAGCAGTTTTAAATTGTGCTATTTATGGTCTAGAAATGTGCTGATTTTTATCTTGCTATATTCTGATAGGATGTATTCAAGGATATTTAAGTATATTTTGTCTGTTATGATCTGTCATTTATTTTTAGTTTATTGTAACAAAGTGCATTTATAGCTCTAAAAGATACTTTTATTATTGAAATTCAACAACTTTGTTGCTTTGACTCCGAAACACTAGTGTCAAGCTCCTTTTTTCTTTCTAATACAATTATTTTAATAGCACAGTTTTTAAAAGCTGGGCTTCCTAGGAGGCAGCTACAGTACCACATTATATAACAGAACACGCTGTATTTTGAATGCCTATAATGAGATAGGCTTCAGTACTAAATTTAGGGCAAACTTTATGTCAGTATTAATCATTTTAAAGCATTCTATTCTATACACATATATTTTTTATTTTTATATTTCTTATAGGAATATTTTATTCAGAGTTGTTGCTTATATAAAATCATGTGAAACTTTTTCAAGTCAAATTTTGCTTTTCATATGTTGCTGTGTATTTACCTTTATTTTTCATTTACCTTCAGAGGACTTGTATCTTTAGCTTTTGGTTTTTTAGTACTTCTGCATAATTATTTATCACTGTTGTTGGTTCAGACCACATTAAGGAGTTTGGACTTCATTTTATGGTGATGGAGAGATTTTGAAAGATTTTAAGCATGATCCTAAAACAGATAAGGGTTTTAGAAAGATCAAAATTGTGCCTACTTTTGGTGAATTTGACTATTTGTTTCTATTGCTTTTGTTTTTGCAGGGATCAAAAACATGTGATACAATGGTTTTTAATCATCCTGCTATCAAGAAATTTTTGGAATCACCATCCAGGTCATCATCTCCTGCTAATCAGAGATCAGAAACACCATCAGCCAATCATTCTGAAAGTGATTCTTTATCTCAGCACAATGACTTCTTATCCGACAAAGACAATAACAGCAATATGGATATGGAGGAAAGACTCTCAAACAACGTGGAACAGAAACCAAGTCGAAATACTGGAAGGGTATAGTTGGATGGACGGGAGGGAGCCAAAGGAGAAGGGAACTAGTATTTACTGGAGTATGCACATGTTATTTCATTTAACGTTCCTCGGAACCCTGAGAAATAAGTTAATTATGTCCCTTTTAGAGATGGGGAAACTGAGTGTCAGTGAGATCAACATTGTATTTGTCCACAAGTAGCAGAACCTGTGTCGTTCTGATTTTAACATTCAGGGCTGCTGTGCACGGCACAGCTCCTAGTGCCATTCCCACAGATCGAAAGAAACCCTGAGGAGCTGGCAGTGCCGGGACCTTGCCCAGAGGCTTCCACTCTATCATGTTTGTTCTCAAGAGCAGTGGTTCTTCAGCATTTTCCTCTGTGAAACTTTATATTCTAAGATGCCTTGATAACTGGAGGAAATGTGAGGAATAATAAATGGAATCAAACACCATTTATTGCTCTTTGATCCTGCCAGTTTGTGGAGTTGCCATCTCACACTGCTCTGACGTTCTTGGTAATAATGTTTGGCCGTAGAGATGAAACCAGTGATTTTTCTCAGACAGGTGTTGTGCAATGGAGCAAATTTCAGGGTTGCTTTCCACATATTCGGACATCAAGGATATGATTTATTTTTGATAAAAATAAAATTGAAAAAAGTTTCTGATTATAAATTCATGTGTTCATTGCTGAAAAGTAAAAAGAATAGAAAAATTATTCATAATGCCACCAATCCAAAATCAAAATCTTAATGCTTGGATTTATTGCTTTTTTTTTTTCTTTTCAGTATTATTTCTGGGGAAATACCGTATATGTTTTTCTTTTTAAAATTAAAAAGAATTTAGGTTGTGTTGGTCTTTGGATTTAAGAACTTACCATCTTTTATGTAACATACATGCTTATGTTTATGGAACAGATATTTAGTACTTCCTGTGTTTCAGGCACTTTTCTAAGAATTGTACAAAACAATCATGTGAGGTAAAAACTATTACCCTTATTTTATAGGTGAGGAAATTGAGATAGAGAAGTTAAATAATTACCCAAGTTTTTTCACATCTAGTACATGAAAGAACCAGACTTTAAACCCTGGCAGTCTATCTCCATACTCAAACTTTAAATTAATTAGTGTGTTTATATTACCTCTCACTGAAAATGGTCAGTAGTATAGACATTTGAAAAGAAAGTAAATTCCTTTGAGTCCTTTCCCCATTCTTATTTTCCAGATGTAACCATTGTAATAGTTTCATATCACTCCACATCCTTTTGCATATGCAAAGCAGATGTGTATGTCTATTAAAAAACACACACACGTACACATGCAAATATAGTATAAAAGCTTTTTGTCTCAACTAATGCAAAAATGATACCAAAATTGTTCTTTCATGCTATGAGGTGCCACAAAGCCACAGAATTTTGTAATAAAATTCTGAGTTATTCCATTCATACCTTGTATGATTTTGCAGTTCCTGCCTATTAAAAACTTTCCAGATTGAAAATGAAAATTATGATTTCTTTCAGGACACTTCTAGTGTTTCTGGCTCCCATAAAACAGAGCAGCGGAATGCTGATCTTGCAGGAGATGAGACTTCACGACTTTTTGTAAAGAAAACAATAGTAGTGGGCAATGTGTCCAAGTGAGTATCCAGTTGAATTGTCTCATTTTCAGTTACCCATTTATGTTACTAGAACTCTGGCATACTCTTATCATAGTATTACAGTGGATAGAGGTCTCAGGGATTCTTTTTTCCAAACTCTTAGTTGTTTTAAAAGTAAACTCGGATTCAGAGACCTGAGAATCTGCCTTAGTTGTCTATTAATCTTTGATATAGAGTAAAATTGGCCTTGGTAAAAATTTCTAAGATATGTGCTTTTACACAAACATATAAGTGTGGATAAGTCTGAAGGAATTTTGACTTCTTCTGACCTAGTTTTAACCTTAGGGGCCTTAGCTAGTTCCTAAGTATGTGTATTTGGTTGCTCAAATTGAAACGTTTCAAATTTGTAGTAGACAATTGCAGAGCAGGTTTTGAAGACAGAATTCTTCCAAGTTAAAGGGCTATTTCTTTAACAGTATGATTTCAGGTGTTTTGTAGGAATGTTAGCATTTTTGCCAAATATCTACAAATGGGTAAAGGTATAAATTTTCAAATAGCATAAGAATGGTATTTCTTCAAAAAGTCTTATTTGCCTTTTCCAGCCTCATTAGGTATACTTCCTCTGTTTTCTCTTGTCATTTTCCTCATACAATCATTTCCTGTAGTCATACATTTTCCCCAAGTCAGACTGGAATCTCTTGTGTAAGAAGTGTGTCTTATTTGTTTTGTACCTTAAGTAGTTGATGTTCAGTAAATATTTGATTGAAGAATAAATTGATCCACTTATGGAAGTTGTAATTAGATTCAATTATTAAAATAAAGGATTTGGAATTATAATCATTATCTGGGGAAAAATCAAATTGGGGAACTCTTCCAAGCCCCAGTTAATGGACCTCTAATAACAAACAAGATGTACTTTAAAAATCTCAGGATACTAAAAACAAAGGTTCTTACTGGTCTTTGCCAGAGATGTCCAACCCGTGGGCTGCATGTGGCCCAACACAAAATCGTAAATTTACGTAAAACATTACTTAGTTTTATTACTTCAATATGTACATTTTCTATATTAGTGGTCACAAACTTGGGACCTGCTCACTGATTTTAAAAGATTATCAAAAGGGCCACTATCTAATTAGAGTCGTTATGTGAGGATTTTTTTCTTATCTGTAGTGGTGAATATCACAAAAATTATGTACGGACCTTTTTTTTGCTCATCAGTTTTCATTAGTGTTTGTGTATTAATGTGTGGCCCAAGACAACTCTTCTTCCAGTGTGGCCCAGGGATGCCAAAAGATTAGATACCCCCCGGTCTATATAATAGTGTGTGTTTGTTTATTTATTTCAAAGATTTTTATTTACTTATTTACTTACTTTTAGAGGGGAAGGGAGGAAGAGAGGGAAACATTAATGTGTGGTTGCCTCTCGCACACCCCCTACTGGGGACCTGGCGCACGAACCAGGCATGTGCCCTGACTGGGAATCAAACCTGTGACCCTTTGGTTCACAGGCTGGCACTCAATCCACTGAGCCACACCAGCTAGAGCTATGGACTGGTAAATACCAGTCCATACAACATATGGACTGGTCCATATGGACATATGGACAGAAAATACAACAAAACCAATTCGATTTTTGTTTTATAAATTAGAGTTAGCGTGTATTCACTTAATGGGATTAAATAGTTCGTGTGAAGTATTTGAGTTGAGGATCAGCCCAGAAAAGGCCCAAACTAGAAATCTAGATAGACTCACCAGGCCACAAGAATATTGAGGAGAAACAGTCTTTGACATTTTCAGACAGTTAGTTTGGAGACTTTTAAAGATAGAACAAAAGTACTGGCTAATCACGGATTTTAAGTAGATAGGAATAAGTGGCATGAAAGTTGTAAAGTGTGTTTTGAGAGAGGGTAAAAATGCTGATATACTTTGGACTTTGTTAAGAGTGCTTGCTGGAATATGTATGATAACCAAAGGAATAGATACAGAGATTTAAACTTTAAAAGTCCTAAGGGGGGGTGGAAATTGAATTAAAAAGGGAAATTGAATTAAAAAAACTGATGCTAGAAAAAGGCAAGCAAGAGCAGGAGGAGGGATATGAAGAAGAGGAAAAAACAGACAAATAGTATAAAATAATTTAGTAACAACAAATCTAAATATATCAACAATCAAAAATACATATGGATTTAACTAGTTAAAATATAGTAATTGTTACATTGAGATAAGATAGCCTAAAATTCAGATCTCTATATTTATCAATGACATCTAAATACAGAAAGATTGAAAGTAAATAAGTAGGATATTGCTTCTGGCATATGCCCTCAGTTTGGCTCAAATAAACTCTTAGAAAAAAGTTTTTGAAAAAATCTTTAAAAAAAGAAAGAAAACAAGCAAATAGATAAGTTATAGCCAGAAAATTCTAACTAAAGAAAGCCAGTGTGGGACATTAATGTCAGGTAAAAGACTCTAAGACCAAAAGCATTCATAGAAGTAAAGACAGTTACTATGTAGTGATAAAAAGTTCTATTCACCAAGAATATAAATAAGTTCTAAGCTTCTGTGTACTTGATAACATAATCTTAAAATAACATAGCCTTAAAGTAGAACCACAAGCAGAAATTGCCAAATGTGGTACCATACTGAGAGATTTTATATACATCTCTCAGTAATTGATAGATCAAGCAAACTACCCATATAAGTGTAAAAAATTGGAATATCAGTTAACAAAACTTGATCTAAAGTACACATCAAGAATATTATACAAAACAATTAAAAGAGAAACATTTTTTAAGCCCAAAAGGAACATTGATGAAAATAGATTTTTTTCCTGCTGCTAGTGCAGTCAAGTTAAACGTCAGTTACGTCAGGATGACCAGAACACCTCTGTGTTACCTGGAAATTCACAGCACTTCCCCAAAACTCGTAAATCAATGAAAAATCACATTAACATAATCAGAACTAGATAAAATAAAAAGTTATAGGATAACACTAAAGAGAAATTAAAGGGAAATTAACAGTTAAAGGGAAATTTACAGTCTTAACTGACTATAGTAGAAGAAAAGCTGAAAATTAATTAGATGAAATAATGGAGTGGGGGAAGTAAAGACATTAGAGAGGAAAATAAGCATAGCACACATAAACCAGGTAAAATTAAGTAAGGAAAAAAGGCATTATTATTGAAAACATCATAGATACTGCACTATTAAAGAAATAAGAGATTATGTACATCTTTATGCCAGTACATTTGAAAACTTAGAGGAAATAAAGAACTCCTAGAAAAATACAACTTCAAGTGACTCAATCAATAATGGAAAACTTTTAATAGTCTTATAACTACTAAGTAAATTTAATTATTGATTTTTTAAACATTCCTGTGACAAAATCAAACCAAGCCCCTTGGCTTAGATTGCTTTATAGGCTGAGTGAACAGATAATTCCAGTTGTATACAAAATCTTATGGGGGAAAAAAAAGACAACACTTAAACCAACTTACATTATGAGCATATCCTACCTTTACTAATAAAGCCTGACACGGAGTTTGTAAGAAAAGGAAAATTATAGGACATTGGCACTTAAGGATATAGATGTAAAATTCTGAACAAATCCTTAGCAAACTGAATTCAGTTATTATAGAAATGGTAGTTATGAGCAAGAAATGCAAGTTTGGATTAACATTAGAAATCAATAAATATAATAGACACATTAACATATTAAAGAAAAACACGATCACTTCAAAAAAATGCAGAAACAACATTTGACAAAACTTAATATCTGTTGATATTTGTAATCTTCATGGTAGACATGGAATTTAATTAACTCAGATAAAGAATATCTTCAGCCTGGCTGGTGTAGCTCAGTGGATTGAGCGTGGGCCTGTGGACCAAAGGGTCACTGTTCGATTCCCAGTTAGGGCACATGCCTGGGTTGTGGGCCAGATCCCCAGCAAGGGGTGCATGAGAGGCAACCACACATTAATGTTTCTCTCCCTCACTTTCTCCCTCCCTTCCCCCCTTCTCTAAATAAATAAATAAATAAAATTTTAAAGTATATCTTCAAAAAACTTACAGGAAAATATCATACTCAGTGGTAAACTTAGAAGTCTTCCCTTTAGAATTAGGAACAAGCCCTGGGGTTTGTGGCTCAGTGGGTTGAGCACTGGCCTGCGAACCAAGAGGTCCTCAGGTTTCATTCCCTGACAGGGCACATTCCTAGGTTGCAGGCCAGGTCCCAGTACCCACTTGGGGATGTGAGAGAAGCAACCAAACAATGTTAACTTCTCTCCCTCTTTTTCTCCGTCTCCCCTTCTCTCTAAAATATAAAATATTTTTAAAAAATAGGAAGAAGACAAATGCCTAGTGTCACTACTCCTATTAAGCATTGCTTTTGGAGATACTAATGAGAAATTTTTTAAATTAAAAATTAAAGATTGGAAATAAGATACAAAATGTCATTAACAGGTCATATTGTCTATGTAGAAAAATCTAAAACAAATTTTGATAAAGTTTTAGAGTTAATGAGAGAAGTCAGCAAGATTGTTAAATATAATAACAATACACAAATGTCTGTTTTTTCTGTGTGACAGCCACAAAATTGGAAAACATGATTTTTAAAAGATATATTTGCTATAGCAATAAAAGTATAATAAACAAAATATATGTTGGTCTTCCATGAAGAATTATAGAAACTTTATTAAAAGACATGAAATAACTAAATAGAGCAGTATACCATGTTCATGAGTAGGAAGGCTCAGTACTATCAAATTGTTATGTAGATATTCTGATTAAAGTCCCATAGGGTTCATGGAATTCACAGGCTGGTTATATATATGGAAGAGCAGAGAGTCAAGACTGGACAAGAATATTGCTGAAGAAGAACTAAGTTAGGCAACTTCACCCTCTGTATCACCAAGGATAACCATGGGCATAGACAGCCCGCATAGAAAGTCATTACCACATTTTCCAACAGAATGTAAGAAGGGGCCTCATGAAATAAAAACAACTGCAAAAGGGAAGGCTATTATTCAGTATTATGTTGTATTAGTCTCAGGTAAAACTAGTAAAGGTACTAGTTTTACCATTGACAGGACTTCAGGGAATGGCTTGTTTTGGTTTTTAAAAGGCCAAACCAGTTGCAACATTCTTGGTGGCAATGAGTAGGAACCAGAAGAGTCCAAAGTTCCAGCACCCTGAAACCTGCAAGCAATCAACCCAAAGCCTAGCAGGGTGTCCAACCCGACGCAGGCAGCATAACAGCCGAGGACGGCTGTGAATGCAGTCCAGCACAAAATCACAACGGGGCTTGACTTAAAACCTTTTTTTTGCTCATCAGTTTTCCTTAGCGTTTGTGTATTAATGTGTGGCCCAAGACAGCTCTTCTTCCAGTGTGGCCCAAAGACGCCGAAAGGTTGGACACCCCTGGTAGAGGTTCCCTAACCCAAGACTAAAATATTTATCAGTTTATTTCTATATTATGCACCTACTTGGTGGGAAAAGCAAGGTTGATTTTTTAAAATTGCAAAATAATCAACATGAAACACTGCCTCACAGACCAAAAAACATATTTAAAAGAAAAGAATTAACTGCAATGACTCACTTTGGTTAGTTGACATAGCTGTTAAATCTTGCTGCAATTCAAATTTTTTTAATTAAAATTTTTACAGCTTAATTGAGGTGTAATTGACAAAAATATAAGTTATTTAAAGTGTACATTGCGATTGTTCGGTTCCTCTTGAGTTAATTTACACCTATCATCACCTCACATGTTGATCATTTTATATAGTTGTGTGAGAACATTTAAGTTCTGTTCTCTTAGCAAATTTATAGTACCATGTTACCATCTGTATTCACTATGTCATACCTTAGGTCCTCTGTCACAGCTGAAAGTTAGTACCCTCTTACCAGCCTCTGTATTTTCCCCTGCCCTCAGCCCTGGCAACCTTCTGAAGACTCCACATCTGAGTGATGCTGTGCAGTATTTGTCTTTCTCTTTCTGGCTTATATCTCTTAGCATAATGCTCTCAATGTCCATCCCTACTGACACAAGTACAGACTCTCCTTTTTTCATGTTTCGTGGCTGAGTTATATTCCATTATGTATGCATATATGTACCTGTGTGTACATATAAGTAAATAAAAAAATCGCATCTTCATTCACCTGTTGATGGACACTTATTTCCTTGTCTTGGCTGTTGTAAATGCTGCTGCAGTGAATGTGGGTGTTCAGCTATCTCTGCAGTACCCTGTTTTCATTGTCTTTGCATGTATGTATACACACACAAATGGGGTAGTTCTCTGTTTTTAATTTTTGAGGATTCTCCATACTGTTTTCCATACTAGCTGCACCAGTTTACATTCCCACCAACAGTACACAAGGTTTCCCTTTTCTCCATGTTCTTGCCAACACTGGTTATATCTTGTATTTTTTTAATTCTATTTTTCAGTTACAGTGTACATTCAGTATTATGTTGTATTAGTCTCAGGTGACTTCTTGTGTTTTTGACAGTAGCCATTCTCACAGATGTGAGGTGATACTGCAGTGCGGATTTGATTTGCATTTCCCTGCTGTTTAGTGATATTGAACAGCTTCTCATGTACCTGTTAGCCATTTGTAGTCTTCAGAAAAAACGTTTGTTCGGTTCCTCCATTTTTAAGTGCTTTTCGGGGGAGGGTATTGAATTATGTGACTCCTTTACTTATTTTGAATATTAACTCCTTATTAGATATATGATTTGAAAGCTTTTCCCCCCCATTTTTTTGTAAGTTGCTTTTCATTTTGTTGATGATTTCCTTTCCTGTGAAGAAGCTTTTTACTTTGATGAAGCCCCACTTGTTTATTTTTGCTTTTGTTGCCTTTGCTTTTGGTGTCAAATCCCAAAAGTCATTTTGTCAGACCAATGTCAAAGAGCTTACTCCCTGTGTTTTCTTGTAGGAGTTTTTTTTTTTTTTTTTGTTCGTTTGTTTGTTTGTTTGTTGTAGGTCTTAAATTTAAGTCATTAATCTAATTTGAGTTGATTTTTGTATATGGTGCAGATGGGGTTTCATCCTTTTGTACATGGCTGTCCAGTTTTCCCAGTTTTGAGACTATCTTTCCCCAATTGTATATATTAGCTCCTTTGTTGTATATATAAGTAAACCATACACGCATGGGTTTATTTCTGGGCTCTATTCTGTTCCATTGATCATGTGTCTGTTTTTATGCCGGCACCATACTGTTTTACTTACTGTACTTTTGTAGTATAGTTGTTTTTTTTAACCTTGTTTGAAACTAGCCCACATGCTACAGAGCTGTGAGGCCAACTTCAGTGTTACTTTCCCTCTTTTTCCGACCACCAAGACTGGTGTGCAGATCCGATGGGAAAGGGAACTGGAGGATGTAGTATAGTTTGAAATCATCAGTCAGTGGGATTCCTCCAGCTTTGTCCTTTTTTCCATACAGATTTTTGGATTGTTCTTTTCTATTTCTGTGAAAAATACCTTTGGAATTTTGATAGGCATTGCATTGAATCTGTAGACCTCTTTGGGTAGTGTGGACATTTTAACAATGTTCTTCTAATCCATGAGCATGGAATGTCTTTCCATTTATTTGTGTCTTCTGTTTCTTTCATCAGTGTATTACAGTCTTCAGTGTACAGGTCTCTCATCTCCTTGGTGAAAATTTATTGCTAAGTGTTTTATTGTTTTTGATGCCATTATAAACTTAGTTATCTCAATTTTTCATTTTGATATTTTATTGTTAATGTATAGAACCACAGCTGATTTTTTATGTTAATTTTATGTCCTGTAACTTTACCGAATTTGTTCGTTCTAACAGTTTTGGGGGAGAGTCTTTGGGATTGTCAATATACAATATCATGTTATATGCAGAGGGAGGCAGTTTTACCTCTTCTTTCTGATTTCTTTTTCTTGCCCGATTGCTCTTGTAGGACTTCCAATACTGTGTTGAATAAAAGTGGTGAGAATGAGCATCCTTGTGTTTGTTGTTCTTGATGTTAGAGGGAAGCTTTTAGTTTTTCACCTTTCAATATGATATTAGCTGTGGGCTTGTTGTATATGACTATTATGTTGGGTATGCTCTCTCTGCACTCAGTTTACTGAGTTTTTATCACGAATGGATGTTGATTTTGTCAAACATCTTTTTGACATCTATTAAGAAGATCATATGATTTTTATCCTTCATTTCGTGAATGTGGTGTATCACATTGACTGATTTATAGCTGTCAAGCTTCCTTGCATCCCTGGAGTAAATTCCATTTCATCATAGTGTATGATCCTTTTAATGTACTCTTGAATTTTGTTTGCTAATATTTTGTGGAGGGTTTTTGCCTGTATTGGCCTGTAATTTCTTTTTTTGTAGTGTCCTTGTTTGGCTTTGGTAGCCTTATAAAATGAGTTTCTAAGTGTACCCTCCTCATCTGTCTTTGGAGGAATTTGAGAAGGATTGCTGTCAACTCTTCCTTAAGTGTTTGGTAGAATTTACCCTTTAAGCCATCTGGTCCTAGAATTTTCTTTTCTGGGAGGTTTTTTGATTACTGATGAAATCTCCTAACTAGTGTTTGTTCCAATTTTCTATTTTTTTATGATTCAGCCTTGCTAGGGTGTATGTTTCTAGGAATTTATTCATTCCTTCTAGGATGTCCAATTTATTGGCATGTAATTGTTAATAGTCTTATGATTCATGGTGTTTGTATGGTGTCAGTCACAGCACCTCTTGCACTTATAACTGTATTTGAGTCCTCTCTTTTTTTTTTGGTAAATGTAGCTAAAAGTCTTTCAGTTTTGCTTATCTTTTTAAAAAGACCAGCTCCTGGTTTCTTTTATCTTTTTTATTGTCACTTTAGTCTCCTTTAGTCTTCGTTATTTCTTTCTTCTACTAACTTTGGGCTTAGTTTATTTTACTTTTTCTAGCTCCTTAGGATGTAAAGTTTGGTCGTTTATTTGAAATCTTTTTTTTTCTTAGTGTCGGCTTTTATTGGCATAAACTAACTTCTTAGAACTGCTTTTCCTGCATCTCTTAAGTTTTCATGTGTTGTATTTCCATTTCAGTTGTCAAGACATTTTTTTATTGCTCTTTTGATTTCTTCTTTGACCCAGTTGTGGTTCAGTAGCATACTGTTTAATCTCCACATAATTGTGAATTTTTCAGTTTTATTTTTGTAATTTATTTTTAATCTTGTTTTAAGTAGGCGATAGTTAGGTTTTTGAAGGAAAGAAAAGAATTCAGTTTCTTTTTTTTTTCTTCTCCTTCAGGTATATACCTCCCGATAAAAGAGAAGAAAATGACCAGTCAACCCACAAATGGATGGTGTATGTCCGAGGGTCTCGTAGAGAACCCAGCATTAATCATTTTGTCAAGAAAGTTTGGTTCTTCCTTCATCCCAGCTACAAACCCAATGACCTTGTGGAAGTTAGGTAAGTGTTCTTGCGTTATTTAACCTAAGAAGTGCAGTTTTATTGACCTGGAAGAAATGTGATTTAACCTGTAAACACTCCCTTGAAATTCTTGTATTATTAATCGTTTACTCAGTTTTGGCTCTTAGTCACAATGTAGTTTTAGCTGTAAAGTTCCCTCTTAGAGATGACTGTTTCACTGAACAGCTACTGTCCCCTCCTGTCAGATTGTTACTGTACAAACTGTATTAGCTGACTCTGCTCTCCTCTGGAAATAACTTGTTTATATAGATAAAAGTAAAAAGGTTACTGTTTTTTATGACTAACAAGATATAACAGAATTAATTATAGGATTTTAGCATTACAGAAATATTTAATGTTGAAAGTTCCTCATGATCTTATTCTCTCAGAAGTAGTATTTTGTATATATTATAGTTGCTGCTGTTATTATTAGTCACAAAGGTAGAATGATTTTTATGCATATTTACATATACAATTCTGAAATTTGTTTTACTAAGGTGCAGTCTTGATGTCTTTATATGATGTTACATTGTCACATATACTTTCGTTGTATGAATGCATTGTGGAAATGGTTGTGGTGTATTATCGGGGAAATCTACATCCTCAGCTCTCTTCAGAAATGTCTTCTACTCCTGACTCTTAAACAAAACATCCTGTCTCCTGAGAATACCTCTTCTCCTGAGGACAGCTTTCAAGTGGCGGCTGCCTTTTTCTCTCCCCCACCGTGTCCCATTGGATGTAGGGTAGGGTGTATGTCTTTCTTGCTCATGTATGTGGCTTCCATATCACCTTTTCTTTTCTTACTTTAAAAAAACTCAGCTTTTTAAAAACACTGTATAACTTGATTCTCTTCCTTGTTGTAGGCATTTACTAATTTTTTAGTCAGTCCCCTCTTGCAAAAGGTTTTAGTACTGAACATACAGATTTTCTATCTACCATCATTTTTAAGGACTGATCTGCATGTAGACAGTTCATCCAAAGCCCTGATCTCTCAGTTCATCACTTTCCTCACTTTAATAATAAAGATATGCTTGCGATTATATCATAGATTCTAAGCTGAATAAGGAGAGAAGGAAATTGTATAAGAGCAGTGATGGGTAGTAAAAATTGGTGTGGGCAAGAAGTGAGAGTCCCAGTGAGGGCAGAGGATAGCTGGATTAGGAATGCAGCTGGAAAGATAGGAGGTGGTGGTTGGAAAGTGGAATACTTGAGATTTTTTTGTAGGTGGTACACTTAGTCTTCTTCATATACATGGTAATTGTCCCAGCATCAGTTTTATTAGTTGATCTGTCCTTTTCCTGCATTTAACATACTAAATTCCCATATAAACATACATTCAATGCTAGAGTCTGTTAATAATTTTTATTCCCATACCAGTGTGCTATTTTAGCTCTTTTGGTTTATAGCGTATTTTGATATTTGGTAGAGTATGTTCCCCTACTCTAAAATTTTTTTCTTGGCCATTCTTGAGTATATATGTTGTTCCACTTTGCTTAAAATACAATTGTCAGGTTATAGTTTGAAATTGCATTGAGTTAATGATTAATTTTCACATTTTTTATGATATTATATCTGTTGCTGTCTACCCAGGAAAATCAGTCGGCGTAGTTGTTTTCCAGTGCAAACAAAACTTTCAAGACTCTGCTGTTTTTAAAACTTTATTTTCCTGACATATTTCACTGGATAGAACCTCAGAAAAGTGTTGATAGACTGTTTTATTCTAGTAGTAGAGCTTAATTGCTAAAGGAACAATTGTATTCTTAGGCTCTCAAACATTAGAGTTGAAAAGACTTCATGATTTGTTTTCAGTCTATTATCGTGATTTGTGCAACCTTGGGAAATGCCTTATTTAGCTCATCAAGCCTCTTAGAATTGTGCCGGTGACTTAGGCTTGTTTTCTCTGTCAGGAATACCATCTTCCTGTTGTCTGCCTTTATACACTTGCACACACAGTGTGGCTGTCCTTCTAAAGGTCTGCTCTTCATTCTTCAGGACATAACTTATAGTTTCCTTCCTCAGTTAATACTTTTTGTCCTCCTTTCTTCCAGAGGTTAAATTATAGTAAATGATCACTTACTTGAGTGCTTAGGATATTAACAATGTTTTATAGTTTAAGATAGCTGCTAGAGTGATAGTATTTGCTGAGTTTAGATAGCCCGACTCCAAATTTGCCCAGGATTTTAATACAGATATTTTAGTGAGTTTGGTAAGAAATAGATGAGTTTAAAAAGTGCTGTATGTAGCCCTGGCTTGTGTGGTTTAGTTGGTTGGAGCATTGTTCCATACACCAAAAGGTTGGGGGTTCAATTCCCAGTCAGGGTACATACCTAGATTGTGGGTTCAGTCCCCGATTAGGGTGTGTATGGGAGGTAACCAGTTGATGGTTCTCTCTGACATTGATGTTTCTCTCCCTTCCTCTCTCTATAAAGTCAATAGAAGTTTTTTTTTAAGTGCTATGTTTATAAAAATATAAATAATAAAAAGAATATATGTTTTGTACAGATCAGCAAGAAATTTCCTTACATCTTATGTGGTAAACAGTAAGTGCACTGTTTGGTAAAACATTTTATTTAATATCAATCATGTGAACTATAAAAATGTATTAACCATATTTTTATTGATGATAAACATCTGATTTACAAAAAAATGGCATTAAAAACTCATTACATTAACAAGGCAAATCAATGCCTGTTTCTTCATTTCTTACCCCAAGAATTAGAAATTTGTAAAATACTGATTTTATGTTGTAAAAAAGTATCATGTAGCTCTGGCCAGTGTGTCTCGGTTGGAACGTCGTCCCATAACCGAAAGGTTGTGGGTTCAGTCCCCAGTCTGGACACATACAGGAGGCAACCATTGATGTTTCTTTCTCATATTAATGTTTCTCTCCCCCCCACTTTCTCCCTCTGTCTGTAAAAAGAAAAAGCAAATATTACGTAGTAATAGGGAAATTGCATTCACTAAGAGATCTTTACTGATCTACAGGTAAAGGTATACTAAATCATACTTAATAAGATGTATTATGAGAGTCTGAGAAAATGCAAGGAAAAGCTCATACTATAGCTCTTCTTTAAACTTCCTTCATCTTATCCATCTGGAGTATTTTCTGTTTACAGTAAATAAAGTTCATTTTGTGGCATTTATGCAGTTTCGTATCATTGAAATACCTTCTTTTATGCCATTTGTCTGTCTTCCCTGGTAGCAGTTCTTCCTCTTCCTGTCCACTCACTAGAGTGTGGCCTATTTATATAAATTGGAGAACACAGTTAATTTACTATATTCGTTGTAAGAGAAATTCAGCATACAGTCAGTATAATTGCTGAATGTTGCAAAATGAATTTAGCCTGTCCATTTAGCTTTACTGGAATTTAAGTGGCCAAATTTATCAGTAGCATTTCCTTTACTCTTCTTTTTAAGATTTTATTTATTTATTTTTAGAGAGGGGGGAAGGGCTGGAGTAAGAGAGGGAGGGAAACATCACTTTGTGGTTGCCTCTTGCGTGCCCCAAACTGGGGACCTGACCCACAACCCAGGCATGTGCACTGACTGGGAATTGAACCAGTGACCCTTTGGTTCACAGGCCTGTGCTCATTCCACTGAGCTATACCAGCCAGGGCCCTTTACTCTTTTTAAGTCCGCTGTGCCTCTAGGCCCCGCTGTGTCTCTTGCTTTGGACCCCTTTTCAAACAGGTTTGACCCAAGCCTGTCTTTTTTTGTTTTTGTTTGTGATTTGGCAACCAAGAAGGGATCTGAACCCTGACCGCATGGCTTAGTTAGTTGGGCGTCATCCAGCAAAGCAAAGGGTCACTGATTTGATTCCTGGCAGAGCACATGCCTGGCTTGCGGGTTCAGTCCCCAGTTGGGCAGCCAATCAATGTTTCCCTCTTGCATCAATGTTTTTCTCCCTTTCTCCCCGCCTTCCCTTCTCTTTAAAATAAATAAATATTTTAAAAGAAGAAGAAGGGAGCCGAAACCAAGCATATCTTTTCATTTCTGTCTGACTCTTTACTAATACTGGGGCTACTTTGTGGCTACTTCTCTTACTAACTCAACTGGTGTTCAGCTCGTTTCTTCCGTCCAGGGCACTGTAGTTTTCTTTGCTTTCTTTTTCTGAACTGGTTTGTAGCACAGCTGTTGCTTTCTGTACTTTCCAGGGCACTCGCATACTCGGGTTTTCCCGCCTTGAGCTCTCCTGGTAACCTCTGGTCCTGTGCTTCATGGTTCAGGTCTGTTGTTAGACTCCTCTCAGGTTGTGGTCTTGGACTCTGCCCTTACTGCATTCAGGTCCCTCCTTAGTTTTCCAAAAGCACATCCCACTGAAAGTTCCTTTCTCCCTGCAATCTTGGCATCTTCATTTCAGTAACTCCAAGCCAGTGACTCATAACGATCATTTTCATTTTAAAGCATTTTCTCTTTTCCCCAGTAACTTAAACAGTACTATTTTTGAGTGCATGGAGGTCTCTCAATTAAAGTTTTTTAAAGATTTTTATTTTTTAATTTTAGGGAGGGGAAGGGAGGGAGAAAAACAGGGAGAGAAACATTGACATGCAAGAGATACATCAATTGGTTGCCACTCACACGACCCCAACTGGAGACCTGGCCCACAACTCTGGCATGTGCCCTGACTGGGAATCGAACCGGGGACTCCTTGGATTGCAGGCTAGCACTCAGTCCACTGAGCCACACCAGCCAGGGCTCAATTACATTTTTAAATTTTATATTACGGAAAATTTCAAACATAAACAAAAGCTGAGTAGATGGAACCCTCATGTACCCAACACCAATTATTAAAAGTTTGCCAGTCTTTCTTCATCAGTTTTCCTTTTCCTTTTTCTTTTCTTTACAGATTATGTTTTGACTGAAAATTCTTTAGTCCATTTAGCATTTACACACATTCCCCTCTGTCCTCAAAAATCATAGTCACTATTTGGGGGAGATCATATTGTGAACACACGATCTTTTAAGTCCTCTCAGCAGATACATTCAAATAAATTCTCACTTTCAAAATGAGTATTCATGCTTAACAAATTGTTTTTTGCCAGAGTGGAGGAATAAATATGAGTGTCTGGGGTAGGGGACATGCACTTTCCAGCCTGTGTCTGCCAAGTAGCAATCAAGGGTTCTGATTCTCATGTGACATTCATCGAATCACTTCAGTTCGTTGTGAGAGTAATGACATTGGCTTAAATGGTATAAATGCCTTAGCTCTAAGTATCCAGCAATTGAAAATTTGATGTAGGTTTGAGTCAATTCTTTTCTTTTCTGATTTAGCATTTTAGCATAATGCAACATATCGATGAAGCTTCAAATGAGGAAATGTAAATGACTGTCAGAAGGATGTGAATTTCTTACTTATCCATTATGAGAAAACTTTTCCTCTAGAATGATTGCACGTGGATAATGTGTTAATATCTGCTTTTCCCTAGAGAGCCTCCTTTTCATCTGACCAGAAGAGGCTGGGGTGAATTTCCTGTCAGAGTTCAAGTTCACTTTAAGGACAGCCAGAACAAGCGGATAGATATCATACATAATCTGAAGGTATTGTAACAAAACATCGCTCGTTGGAAATGAAGTATGTCTTTCACCTGATACTTAAAATAGTAGGTTAGGTCCTCTGAGAGAAGCAGCCAGGCCCAGGATGCTGGAAGCAGGATAGATCTTTGCAAGTGTGCTGTTCTTACTGCTGTAACACTTTTGTCTTGTAAAGGTTGAGGGAGGGGCCATTTTTACAATCGAATGTTCATTCTTTAAAAAGGTGAACTGGACACTTGAATTTCGACCAGAGCTCACAGTGACTGTTACCTGGGGCTAATCTTTTTTATTGTTTTAATCTACTTCCTTTTCTATATAATGAGGCAAGTACTGAAAGTCCTCAGATAACTTTCTGTTCAGTGTCATAACGATGACATGTCATGGAGCGTAACTCTTGTTTGTAGTAATTAGCCTCTAGTCTTTTCGCTTTTGTTCATTGTACTGTGTTTGCCTTAAAGTTGAGGAACCTATCAACGACTTTAAGTGAGGGGTTACTGTAATAATCCTTGTCTCTTTATCTCGAAAGTGTAACAACTATGTCTATCTCCTAAGGGTAAAGATTGAAGTGACCATGTTTTAGAAAATGTAAAATACTACACACGGTTGTAATACTTTTGATTTGTATTGGCAGAAATCCTTCACTGATATATCCATGTGAGTTGTTATACAGCTGTTACAAATTTTATTTTACAGAAGTATTTTCTATGACTGAGAAGAAATTGCCATTATATAGTAAACAAAAAACACAGATTGTCAAACTATATGTATAGTATGAGGTCAAACATGATTTTTAAAAAACACAATAGAAATATGTCAAAATGTTGTAGTACATAATTGAAGTAATGACATTGTGGGCTATTTCCCCTGCTCTTTTTTTCTGTTTTTTTAAGTGTTTTTCCCATTTTATATAATAAACATTTAACTTTTACAGTTAGAAGACAGTTTTTTTTAATGTTCCTCTAGGTCCTCTCTGTCGTCGCCTGGTATACATTTCCTAAACTAAACTTCTCCCAAAGCACCCCCGCTTGTGGCTTAGCACGTTGTTCCCGTGAATGGCTCCCAGACTGAACTGAACGTCCGAGTGCATCTGCAGAATCCCGCTTCTGTTCCCTTTGTTCCACAGAGGCACCTTTTCACCCTAGGGCATAGTGGAGTTTGCCCTCCATTGCTTTCTGTGAAGTCATTGTAGAGACCACACTGCTTACCTTCATGTGCAAATTGTTTTCTGGAGATTACTGGAAGACTGGGTTGATTTGTGACCTCAGAGAGACTCAGACCAAATAAAGAACATGCAGCCACTTTGTCCAGAGGGGCAAAATAGGGTCCCCCTTAGGTGAAGGTCCAGGTTAATTTCGTACACGCCATCTCACATTGCACCGCGCACAGCCCTTCTCCCTAAAGTGAAGGGAGTTGTTTGCATAGTGCTCGTGCATATTTGCGTTGTCCATATCACTCAGAGTTCCCGATGGAAGACTGAGACTCGGTATTTTAACATGACATTTTTAAAGCATTTCTTGTCAAGTGTTTGGGGAACTTAGATTTACTCTTTATTACGCATAGATTGGCCTTGAGCCCTTCGCACCTGCATTGTGATCATGTGGTGTCTGTTTGGACTGGAGTATCATTTTTCCTGTTTGTTCTGTGTTAACCCTCAGAATCATTTTTTTATTCTTCCCTCCTTGTTCTAAATGTTCAGTTGTAGGCTGTTGTTCTTTCTTTATCATCTTTCTTATATTCTACCCTTTTAATGGTTTTTGGCCCTTCGGTTCATTCTTCACACCACCATCCGATTAGTCTTTCTAAACTAGGAGAACTGTTACGACATTTCTCTCTGAGAAACCTTGATTAAGTTCCTGTTGTTCAAGTTCAGACTCCCCTGCCTGCTGTTGAGTACTCTTCACATTTTGACTCAACACACTTTCCCTAAATTATCTCTCGGGAATACCCTGCATGAGCATCCTGCTCCAGCCAGGTCAGTCCGTTCACGTGCTAGAAATGCCCTGGGCCTTCTCCCGTGATTTCTTTCATGCTCTTCTCCCGGAATGCCTGTTTGAATTCTTTCCATTCTCCAAGTTCTAATAACTTTTCTTGGCTAGTTAAGCCCATAGTGATCTCTCTGTATTCTGAATTCTGTAGTACATACCAATCTATATTTGATACTGTAATAGTTGTGTTAAATATTAAACTAGTCTAAGTATTAGAGTTATGTAAAATTTAAAGTACCCAGAATATATGAAATTGGCATATCCTGCAGACCTGACACGTAGTCATATAACGTGTTCTCAACCAGCACCGTGGGGCACAGTAATTCCCAGCTAACCCATTTATGTATTTAGTAAATAAATGTTTGGAAGGGTCTTTCATAAAACTGCCTTTTT
>PVKM010006795.1:0-43248 GCA_004027735.1 Carollia perspicillata
ACTTCCAGGAAGTCCAGGAAGCTCAGAGAGTCCCAAAGAAGGTGGATCCACAGAGGAACACACCAAGGCACATCATAATTACATTTCCCAAGATTAAAATGAAGGAGAGAATTCTAGAAGCAGCAAGAGATAAGGGGACAGTTATCTACAAAGGAGTTCCCATCAGACTGTCAGCTGATTTCTCAAAAGAGACCTTGCAGGCAAGAAGGGGCTGGAAAGAAGTATTCCAAGTCATGAAAGGCAAGGACCTACATCCAAGATTGCTCTATCCAGCAAAGCTTTCATTTAGAATGGAAGGGCAGATAAAGTGTTTCTCAGATAAGATCAAGTTAAAGGAGTTCATCATGACCAAGCCCTCATTGTATGACATGTTAAAGGGATTTATCTAAGAAAAAGAAGATAAAAAATATAAACAGTAAAATAACAGCAAACTCACAGTTATTAACAACCACACCTAAAACAAAAACAAAAGCAAACAACTAGAACAGGAATAGAAACACAGAAATGGAGATCACATGGAGGGTTATCAACAGGGAAGTAGGAGGGGGAGGGAGGGGGAAAAGGTACAGGGAATAAGTAGCATAGATGGTATGTAGAAAATAGACAGGGGAAGTAGGGTAAGAATAGTACAGGAAATGTAGAAGCCAAAGAACTTATACATACGACCTGTGCACATGAATTAAAGAGGAGGAACGTGAGTGCGAGGGGGTGTGCGGGGTGGAGGGAAGTGAAGAGGAAAAAATAGGGCAAATGTAATAGCATAATCAATAAAATATATTTAAAAATAAAATAAAATAAAATAAATCTATCCATTATCTCCGCAGTCCATGTTCACTAGAATATTCCATACTATATTTTATAATTTTTTTATTTCAAGGTACTTCTTTAAGAGACATGGTTTCATATACATATATGATTCTCACCATACATGTATACATACATATACATATATGATTCTCACCCTATTACTCAAGCTATTTTTCCTGTAAATAATTCTCAGGTATTTCCTAAGTCTCCTTAAATAACATGTAAAATTATTATCTACAAGACAATGGTGCATACAGAAATACAAAAAAACTCATGAATGCCCTACACAGTGAAATCAATTTGAAAATAAGCTTCCTAATCTCATTATCATTACTTTGCTTTATTCATTTTATCCTTTTTATTGTTTAGTCCAGTTCTCCAAGATAAATCTTGGGAACAATTGTCAGCATTACATCATAACTAGTTAGAAATGCAAATTTTTGTGGAGCTCAATAATCTGTGTTTTAACCAGCTCTCCCACATATTTGTGGGAGAGCATGCCAGTTTGAAAACCACTGATGAAAACTATATATTAACTCATACTATGTAAAGTGTTGAAAAAAGGGGGCAAAAAATAACTTCATATCCTAACTTTTGTCTGTAGCATAAAAAGTTATCATCCCATTCATGTGTCCCCTGCAATAGCAGCATCACACTGAAGGATCACTCATAAGTTGACAACATCTACTGTGCATTGCATGTAAAATGTAATATGCATGGCCAGTGTTCCCGAGGTCGGTTTCTAGCTGCATGCTAATTCTTAACCAGCCTTTGAGAAAACACTCTTTCCAGGGTCCTCTCACTGATGATTTCGGATTTGTTTAATTGTGAGAAAGCTATTCACTGAGCAATTTCTTAATCATCCATGTGACCATCCAGCACTTCTAATCAGGTAATTCATTCAACATTTGTGAAACAACTACTTTGCTCAAACCTATGTTAAACATTTTGTGAAACTAGGGAAGAGAAGAAAGAGGGAAATAACCAACAACAATAAAAAGTCAGTCTCCTCTAGTAGCTTAAGTTCTACTCTGGGAGTAAACTGGATAAACTGCAGTCTACTCATGTAAAATTCTAAGGCAATGGCTATAAATTCATTTCAGTTACATACAACGTGAATGAATCTCATCTACCTGATGCTGAATAGAAGAAGCCAAAAACAAGAGTACATGCTGTATGATTCTGTTTGTATAAAGTCCAAGAACTGCAAAATTATGCTTAGTTTTAGAGATTAAGATAGTGATCACACTTGGGGGAAGAGAGATGAAGGTTGTAGAAGTATTCATTGCAAGGGGGGCACAAATGAGCTTCTTGATGATATTACATGTAGGTGTTTACTTTACGGAAAACAAAGCTATTGAGAATCCATTCATGATCTATGCACTTCTCTGTATGTAGTTTTTGCATCAGTTAAAAGTTTATACTTAAATATACTCTAACAAGGTCAAAACTTATCTTTGTGCTTCAAAACATGGATAAGGGGTACTCTCCCTAACAGAGAAAGAATGGAAAAATATTGTAGAAATAAAGACCACCCAAATTAGAACAAGCAAAGCCTATTATTCAGTCTGCTCTAATAAGAGAGTCAGCCACCATCATTTGTGTTCTGGCAGAGACTCAACGGCCAGCAGACAAGTGGGAAAGCTTTATAGTGAAAAAGGGGAAGGCTTCCAGCATGCTTTAAATGGAGACTTTTGCAAGGGAAAACTGTAGGTGGGCTAACTAGATGAGAATATCCTATGTCATTGGTTATGGCTACATTTTTTGTTTTCACTCGTTGATCTAAAGTTAGAAGCAGGGGCAAAAATTAGGGAAGCTGTCAGCTGTTAATCAAGTCCTGGCCATTTGGGGCTGATTGTTACAGGGGTTACAGTTTGGTTCCCTGGGCTAGTTGCTGCAGGTTGTGAGTGAGAGTCTTACTAATAATTTATTTATATAATAACTTACATATATAAAAATACATATAAAGTTATATATTTATACATATATCTATACATTTATATATAAATTATATATATTCCAGCACAAATAACACCCCTTTTCTCTTACAAAATCATAAGCATGTAATTCTGTAACATAACAACATCACACTCAAGCATATTGTATGACATTTTGGGTGAAATGTTCAAATTAAAACTATAAATTATTACACCCATGTTATTACCCTACCAACTACACTCAAGCAGGCATTACTTCTGCCAGACCCTGTACATATATGTGCATGCATGTATATATATGTGTGTGGGTGGGTGTAGAGTCCTGCTGTTATCTATTTGTATGTTCAATCTCTCAATATCAATGAGAAAAAGGATAGCAATCCAATTTTGAAAGGCAATACCAAGTAAAAAAGTTGGTAGTCCACAGAAATTTAAATGACTTCAAAATTAGTAATTTCATTCATAATAAAAGATACATCTTACTATTTTCTCCAGTCCAGGTTGAATAACAAACTTTGAAATGATCAAGAAGTTTGACAACAAACTTTTGAGAAAGGATCTGATGAAACAGGTACTCTCATGCATGGATGATGGGAATTGGAGTAACCTCTATAGAAGACAACCTAGTGATATCAAAATTGCAAATGCACAGACTCTTGAAGCCAGAAAGTCTACTTCTAGGAATTTATTCTACAGATGCTCGTACACATATGTAAAATGACATAAATAAGGTTATCGATTACTGTTATTCTTATTAAGCAAAAGACTGGAAATTATCTAAATGTCCACTTACAGGAATACAGATTAAATATGACAAATTATAGTAGAGCCATACAGTGGAACACTATAGAACTATAAGAAAGATGAGAAGGCATTTTATCTTTTGATATAGAATAATTTCCAAGATACTTCATTAAATAAAAAACACAAGAGCACGTAAAATAGTGGGAGAATAAAGAATAAATATACATTTATATGTATGTATATATATTGCTTGTATATGCATAAAATACATACAACATATTTACATAATGGTGGAAAATCTTATATGTACACAAGTAATTAGTAACATAAACTACCTTTGGAAAGACCATTTAAATACTCAGTGACAACAATAAGAGATTCATTGATCACTGATTCGTTTTTGTATTTTAAATTTTTGAATTATTGAATACATAAGCTATTAAAATCTAAACTTAATTTTAAAATGGCAAGTAATAAGCTAAAAATATTATCAGCATATACAACAGAATCTCTGTGCTCATTATAAACAGAGCTCCTATGTATTAATATGAAAAAATACATGAAAATATCAGAGGGAATACTTTGTAAAGTATATGATTGCCTAATCATTGTCTGTCCAACTGAAATTAATGCAAAATAATATTGAATGGAAACTGTGATTGAAAAAAATTTAAAAAGAAAAACATTTCATTAACTAGCGTTGCCCTAATAAAGTAAATAGAAATGTTTTAAAAAATTAGTGGTGAGCACACAGTGCAATATACAGCTAACATATAAAAGAACTATATATTATTTGAAACATATAATGTAGTTAACGAATGTTACCCCAATAAATTTACTTTAACTAAAAATATTAAAATTAAAAGATACAAAAAAAGAAACAAAATTTCAGTAAAATATTCAATCTCTCAATAGCAATGAGGAAAAAGACTAGCGATCCAATTTTGAAAGGCAAATACCAGAAAATATTACAGAAGTAGAAACTGAAATCACCAATAAACAGATGTATACAAACATGTTCAACTTCATGATAGTTAAGCAAAAACATAGCAAATTATATTACATTAACTATATTGGCAAAGGCTATAAAAAGAAATATCATCCAGTGTCAACATTAAAGAAAAACATGCACTCATATATTTCTGATGGATGTGAAAGTCTTAAAATATTTTTGTAATGTAGCCTAAAAACCTCTACTTAAATAAACACACATAAACCCTGACCCACGCATCTCATTTTGGGAAAATTGCACTATAAAAATAAAGGTGTCAGTGTGTAAAGCACTCTGTGTAAAGGTACTGATGGCAATGTGACTTGTAGAGGCAAAACCATACCAAAACAAAAATGGTGAGCAATCTGAAAATCTAGCAGTAGGGAAATGGTGAAATAAGTTAGAATATAGTTGTACTATAGAACATAATTCAGCTTTCAGAAAAGATGGATAAGTCCTAGAAATACCGTTATGTGAAAAAAGAAATTTGCCCATGCCAGCTAGTCAGGAAGCCTCCTCCGTCTGGAAATTATGTGACCTGGAATCCAGAACCCCTAAGTTTGCCATGGCAGGACCTCAGTCCCAAAGGGACACACTTCCACCCATGTTTCATTAGCCAGCCCTCGTCGTGGGAACCCAATCTATCAGCAAGGGAGTGGGGCTAGGAAAGGCGGAGGATATTCAGCAAACACCGATCGTCTCTTCCATTGCATATATGTCTGTAGCTTAGCATGAACACATCAGATTGTTAACATGGTTGCTCTTGAGGAGAGGTAACAGAGAAAGAAGTTCAGACATATATACCTAAGTCTTCACAGAAAACCTGCTACCCGATCAGCTGAGAGGGAAAGTTTGAATGTGAGTGAAAGAAAAGGAAGAGTCAACCAGCTGTTTCAGGTCCCTGAGATGGTAAGGAGGGGTGGGACACAATATACAGATGAAGATCCTAGTAAAAGATTTTCTATAATAAACAAGAAAACTGGTACAATAGAGAGCATACAGATAGGGGTGAGCTTTCATCTTTGCTGTCTACAACATGAGAAAGTGTCTTTCCCATTATTCCTAAATTCTCTGTAAAAGAGGAGTCAGGGTTTTCTGTTGGGTGTGAGGGAGTAAATGGTTAACAGTTTGACTAGGTTAAAGTTAGAATGATGGTTGTAGGGATGGAAAACTAAATTAGCCAGGGACACATGTTTGTGTTGCCAGTGTATTTGACACAGCTGTACGTCCTCAAGTTTCATCAACTGCTTCCTTCTTTCAGAACTTGCCTTCGAGAACACTATTCCACTGTCACTGTCACCATTGCTGACATCTCCAAACTGCCTGTCATCCACACTGAAACCCAGGGTCAAGACTCTAGTTAGTACAGATTACACATTGTCATCTATGTTTTTGCTCCCTCCTGTTCTGGGTTCAGGTGAAATAATACACCTTGGGGGTAGGATATGGCTTCCAGAGCATCCAGCCACAAAGTTCAAGGTCATTGCCTCCTGTGGAGTGAAACCTAACCAATGGAAACTAAGAGATGGAATGGGGCCAGACGGATGAGTCCCTCTTCTCTCTCCCTTCCATCTACTACTCAGTGTGCAGCTCCTGTCTGCAGCACATGTCAAGCAAGCATGCCTGCTGAGTGTCCTGATGTGCCTCTTCGAAACTCACCATGAGTGATAGCCAGTGTGATGGTACATCACTTTTGATTGCTCTGTATGCACTTCCTTGGCCCACTCTTCTTTTTACACACTCTTTTACCTGGGCTTGAATAGCACAAAAATTCTGCACCTTTACCTTTACGTAGGCTCAGCTTGTCAGAAGACCTGAACTAAAACAGTTAGTACAGGAAGTGGTTCAAGAAAATAGATGCCCAGGCTGGGAACTTGATGTTGAGTTGTGTAAAGCCAACAGAGACCCTACTGATGGCAAGTGGAGTGGTACTTGAGCCTTCACCTGTGATTAATGGAAGTGAAGTGCATGTAGAAAGTAAGGCGTTGGGAAATCAGTGGCTGTGGCATTTAATCAGTACAGAAAATATATTAACACAAAATGTACATTAGGAAGGCTTCTTAAGACAGCCCTGGAGACTGTGCAAGGAAAAAAATGACAGGTGCAGGGCAATCAAGCCCTCCCCATTCCAAAAAAGGGGGTGCATTTTAAAGTCAAATCAGCTCACTGTCTTTACAAAAGACCGTTATCGTCTGTAGCCACAGCAGACTGTACTGAAAATCAAGCCCAGTATCCAGTTTTTTGGGGTGTCAGAACTGCACTGGAGATTAAATGTGGAGCTTTCAGATAGCTGTGCTTTAAAAGCAGCAGTGAGAAAGAAGTAGTGGGACACCAAGACCTGAGATGGAAATATCTTGGTAGATAACCCCTATAATATTAAAATTCAAATATACCGAACCATCTTTGCTGGGAATAGCAACTCCTTCCCTGGAAACTGAATAAGGAACTCACCTGAAGCAAGTGCCTTACATGACGAGGCACGTTCTTTCAAAGCATGGACCCACCGTTACTTTTTTGCCAACCACGGGGACTATAGCTTAGTTTCACTAACCCTCTTTTCTTAGCTAAGACAACAAGATTAAATTCTGCTTTGAAAGGGCCTGTGTAGCTGATTGGACTCTTTAGAGGATGAACAAGGGTGTCTACATTCTCACACACAAAAAAATAAAAGGGGCCTGGATAAAGTGGAGGTTATAAGAGGCTCTTGAAATTACACGTGGTAGACCGTAGTGTACAAAAACCTTTTTTGCAACATTTGGGGTTTCACTGGAAAAAATAACTGGTGGTAATATTTGATCACACACAGTGGTGGACACTGGTGAACAGTCTCTGTAAAACTGAGGGCAGGCAGTAGAAAAGGAAGGTGGATACTAAAGGGGAGAGCAAGAACCAACTGAAACCAGTGAGGACAAACTAAAATCCAGCCTTCATGGAGTAAGTGTCCTTGACGAGAGGCTGGCACCTTTCATCGTGAAAGCAAATACTGCAATACCTTGGTACTCACTTTTAATTCATTCTGGAACTCGTGACAAGTGCTGAAACCCACGAGTACCAAACAAGCGACCAGTGATAAAGCGTTTTATCTTGTGGGGTGGTGTCATGACTAGTACAAGTTCTAGCAAGTCCAAGTGCAATGAGTCCTGAGCAAGAGCTAAGTACTGAAATACGTTTTTCTCATCAAAATGCAGTAAGTACAGGGTTTGACAAATTCTGAAGCCAATGAGTAACAAGATATGACTGTACACACTTGGCCCTGAAGTGAAGGTGAAGGAAAATCCATAAGAAGGTGAAAGAGTTGTGTGCAGTGAGTTGAGTTGGCACATAAGCGACACCAGTGACCTACAAAAGCTCCTGCCCCAATCTTCTGAGTGCAAAAGATAACATGATGAGTGCTTCACTTCTTTCTTTTCTATGTCATGTGGAAAAGTCCGTCATGGCCAACCTGAAAGGAGATCTGCAGGGAAAGGGGTTCTGGAAAATGTATTCGACAATGCCAACATATCCTCCTTAATTCCCTTGATTATTGCTTTCTTGGGAAAGACTACCTCCCTCCTGCACCATGCCACTGGCACTGTTGTTGCCTTCGGGAAGCTTCTCAGGGCAGATCTAAGCACTGGGACCGTGTGGCTCCCCATCCCACACACCGAGTCTGTCCATGGTGAGCCACATTTCCACTTCCAGCTTTGAGAAAAATGCCACACTGTAGAGCGGGGGTGTCAAACTCATTTTCACTGGGAGCTATATCAGCCTCATGGTTGCCTTCAAAGGGCAGAAGATAATTTTAGAACTGTGTAGATGTAACTACTCCTTAACTGGGGGCAAGGAGCTCAGCACTGCCGCTGGGTGGAAACTAGGTGCTGGGCCGGAAAAAGCAAGGTGGAGGGCCGGATTCGGCCCGTGGGCCTTGTGTTTGCCACCTGCTGTAGAGCTTCCTGAACATGCACCAAAGGGCAAGAAAATACACCTCCAAAATTCACAGGAAATAGGAGACAAGAAGAAACTAGATGTTACATTCCCCCTCTTTTTTCTGTGCTACAATCTACTCTGAGATACAGATCTTTCATAGAGCCCAGCCATTGAAATTCTCTGCCTGTTCAGGGGACATGCCTGCTCAGTCACTTTACTGTCCGCAAGAAGCAGGCAGGTAGTATAACTCACCACTAACGGTGTTGTTTCACATTTGTCGATGTCTCACTTCCCATTTGCTGCATCCTTATTACCATCCCCATTAAGAACAGCATACTAATCTTTGCCTCGAGCTCTGTGCTCCAGAAACCTAAAAATAAAACCACTAGGCAATTTGAAGGTCCATCTGAGGCAGGGAATAATGAATATAGAGATGAAAACATCCCACTTTATTTTGGTGAGTAAGTCCCACATTGTCATTCAAGTAAAAACACAGAGAAAGAGAATTGTTTGGTTTACCCAGGGTCTGGGTTTTGTGAGAAGCCTTAACGAGAAAAGACAAGAGGGCCTCATCTCATAACAGTCATCAGTGAGTGAGATTGGAGACAGCATTTTGTTATTGTATCTGTTCCAAATGTTCTGCCAGTAAAACAAGCTTTGATGGAGCAGAAAGAGAAGTTCATTCTGGAAGGATGACTTTCATAAGAATCTAAGGAGCAGCACCATTGCTCTCGTTGGAGGGGATTCTGATGCTGAAAGGAAAGGTTTTGATAACTTTCTGCCTCCTCGTTGTCTTGCCTAGAATAGACTTGGGTGTTGGTATACGAATATTATGAGTTTCTATTGTTTTCTTAACACTGAAACTGCCCTCTGATTGTACACAGAACACTTCTGGAAAGTTCACTAGGGTTTTCAGATCCAAACATGCCACCTCAATGTTTAACTGCTTCTATGAGACAAACAGGACTCAGGTACACAAAATAGGAGACATAGTGAAAGGACTTTTCTCTACATTTTAATTAAACCAACATTTACACAGCATTCCTTACAGGCCTCATATAATGGACATCACTGAGTATATAAGAATGAATTAGGACCTTAATATCAATATAATGTGATGAGTTCTGTGAGAAGGGAAACATGTCAGGAAAAGCACTGATTTGGGAGACTCTGAGAGGACTTCCGGAAGAATAGCCAACAGCCTGAGGTTTGGAGGATTATTAGGGGCTATCCAAGCAAAGGAGGGGCGGCAACGTTTCACAATGACCTTTGATGTGTGTTTATCACAGCGCTTACTAAGTGGTTAAATGTGCTCCAAGAAAAAACTGTCTTACACATCATCTCTCACAGCTCATTTCTTTACCAACCTTACTCTTCCAAACAGAGACCAAAGAATACAATCCCTTCACAAGACTGGAACATAAAGATACAGTCACAGAGCAAAAAGTAACTAAACTTGAGGTTTCTCAAAACCTGAAGTGGAGTTTAAATTTAAATAAATATATTAATATTATAATTCAAGCCATTTTTCACAGATGTAGAGGATTTTTTTAAGTACACTTATTTGTAGCTCAAGTTATTTCAGTAGCTAAATGTCCTCTGGAAACTCGTGAGGTGATACGAAGGATGGAGAGAAACGGAGTGACAGAGTGATGGTTACCTACACAGTGAAAGGAGTTTTGCTTCAGGACTTCTGAAGCAAACAGTTATCAGCACCGTTTTCTTTTTTTCTTAAAAAATGAGTTCTCCTTCTGAGTCAGACAATAACATCAGCCAAGCCATTGCTAAGACAGCAAGATACTTCCCACGGTGCAACTGGAAATTTCACTTGTCCCAGTAATTCAGCACAGTTAATGACAGGGGAGACAAGGGAAGCCAGGAATGCGTTACGTCCCACGTCCCGTCCTGTTCCTGACAGCTGATTATAACAAGCTATCTAAAACCAGCTTGGTGAGATACGCCTTTTATTTTATGTTTGCTGATTTTCATTTTCTTGAAGATGAACTATGAACAAACCACATTTTCTTCCATTTTCTCTAATTCCTGCCCGAACATCCACACAGGCAATTAAATGAATGCCTTTTAACCTTTTTTGAAATACATCTGAACTAAGTAGAAATAAAATACCTTAAACCATCACAGGTCAAAACCTCAGGGCAACTCCTTGACCCAAGAAAGATTATTCTCATTTCTTTTCTATGAGCTCTACATGTTAGATCATTCCTCTTTCTGCCTCTTTCTCCTTCTGTTTGATAACACATTTCCAGACAGTCTTTGAAGCATCCTGTCTAGGAAACGATGATAATGGTTAGTGGACACAGGCTGGCCTGGTCAGGGCATTAGAGAATGTGTGCAATATCTTTTTGGATTCACACTGCTAGGATCAAAGTCAAGTGGGATCCTCAGATTTTTACAGGTTTCCACCAAACTTCTTCCACACAGCAACACCAAATCCTTCCCACCGCTACGCTCATCAAATGTTTTATCATTGTTCACTTCAGTAACCGAAAAGACACTAACTTAAAACCCACGTCCTCAGACTATCCACTGTCCTTCATTCTACTAATCACTCCAAAGTCACACCTCTTATTACCTGAAGGTGTTATCTACTGCTCACTGGTGCCCTCTCCATTACTACTCCATTATAAAAGTATGGTGCCAATTCCACTTGTCCCGTGGTGATTCTGAATCGATCCACACCTCACTCTCAAAAGTGTTCCAGTTTGGACAATAAATCGTATAATCACCTTAGTTATAATTACTGGTGTTTGAGACAGGTAAGCATGATCCCATCAATCTCTAACATCCTAACCCCCCATTTCTTCTCCTTCAATAATATTGCTTTACAGTTTACCTTGATTATTCATTCCCAAAATCCTACCCTAAATCTTCCCATTACCAAACCCTAAAGCCCCCTCCCCAAAATCCTAATTTTAGACTTCCTACTCTGATTTTTCCTATCTTCTCAAGTCACACACATTATTACTTCAAATGCAATAACCCTCCCCCCCTTCATTACTTACAATTTAGTGCTCCTGTGGCCTTCCTTCCCCCCTCACTTTTGCATGTCCTTATTTCTCTGTATATGCAGCTTATCCTGACCAGTCAGGAAAATCCCTCCATTGCATGTACCCTCAATTCTCCAGTTCTCGTTCACCCTTTACCTTATTCCATGGACTAAACTGAAACCTTAGTTTTTATTTTCTGTCTGCTTCACACTTGCTCCTAAGTAGTTGAATGAGATTGAAAAGAGATATACATGCATGTGAGACACATCACTGTTGTAACCATGCTAATGGTACTTACTTTAGTTTGTGATCACTTTCCTTTCTTAATTTTTTTATTATGTTGGGGTGACATTGGTTAATAAAATTATATAGGTTTCAAGTGTACAATTCTGTAAAACATTATCTGTATATTGCATTGCATGATCACTTTAAATAGCCCATAACACCATCTGGAAATTTTACTCTATTTCCCCAGACCGCTCACTCTCCCACTCACTTAGATGATGCCATGCATTGTCCCCCTACACTCGAATTTTGAAATTCTCCTCTCTCCTCCTCGTTCTCAGCTGATGAACTTGCTTCCTATTTCACTAATAGAAAGAAGCAATCAGAAGTAAATTTCCACGAGACCCCTCTATCACATCAATCTGTTCCCTGCATTTGTGTCCAAATATGCTGTCTTCTCTCCTTTTAACTGTACAAGCTTCAGAAAAGGCCAAGTCCTTCAATTATCCACTTGATCTCTTCCATTAACTAGTAGCACTACATCTAACCCATTCTCCTAGGAAAAGAGAAGACAGAAAGAGAAAAAGATAACATTTTAATTAATAAAGGATGGACCAAGAGAATGTGATGCAAGTCACAAAAAGCATCAGCTGCAGAACCGATTTCAATTCTATAACCAGGAACTAGAGAAATACCCAAATATGGGTTTTTCAACTGGATCTACTAGACAGTAGACTCAGGCCAAACCTTGTGTAATCTGAAAGTCTGGATACTAGACCATGGTGGCTATTGTATTGTTAGTTTGTTTTCGTCTAGGTTTCCCATGATCACTTAAGTACTACTAAAGATTCATGTGGTTTAGATTACTCCATTTACTAGATCTGTTTTGCTCTCTATTATGGTAACTGGTCCTCTTTGCTTTTAATAGTTGAGCAATTAACTAAACCATTAACTAAACTGCTTCTTGGCCTCGCCACTCCATGGGTATTCCCTTGCCATCAGAATCATGGAACCTATTCAAATTGCTGTGTTCCCACCAGAATCCCCACAGCAAAGAGAAGAGCCACACAGATGTCGATGTGGTGTCACCTATGTACCTCCCACAGCTTTGGTGAGGAAAGGCAGCAGGGAGCAGGTGATACATGAAAAATCTACACCAGTAATTCTTTTCTTCCACAATATAGCTAAGTAGAAGAACAAAATTTTATGTGGTATCAGACAGTTCATGTACAAACTTCATTTTCAAAAATAAAAGAATGCATTATTAATATATACAAATTCAATTAATTATCACAGGTCAGGGAGGTTATATTTAGAGGATTAATTTTCACAAAGGCAATAGAAAATTTAATCTACTTTGATAGAGGAGTGAAGAAACATAATTCTTAATGACACACATGTTAACAAGTTTAGTTTTCCATAACAAATATAAATTACTTATAAATTAACAAGTAAGTGAGCACTCCTTGGAAAGCAACCATTAAACCAACTTCTGAATATCATAGAAAAATAATTTATCTCTTTTTAGTAAAAAAAAGTATAAAAATTCAACTTAATGATGCTTGAAAAAGAATAAGTATTGATTTAACTTACATTGTATAATGAATGATTGGTAAATAATCTCCAAATGTCTAACTTACCAAAAGTAGTGACTTCCCCATCCCCCGAAACACTCATGTCAATAACTTCACTAAATGTTTTTTATTAAGTATTCTTGAAATGTGTGGTCAAAGGATTCAACTGCTACTTTAACCATGAATAAATAATGTGATCTGTATAGTTTAATATTTTATCTTACAAAAATTAATATCTGATGATTTACTTTAGTATCACACACCATTGAGCTCAGTGTTCTATCAACAGCAGAGCAAATGGCTCCCTGAGCTAGCTATGGAGTCGGAACTCTGTTATGTTCTTACATAACTCTGTCATGTGTGTACATTGCTAAACTCTACCTGATATAAAAGTGTTTCTCTCTTCTTGGATGTGAAACTTCAGAATTCATTCTCATATACAAGGTCTGTCCAGAAGGTATCCAGACATATAATGTGAAAAATAAAGACATTTTTTAAGAAGATACAAGAAATATTGTACACAGGACAATGATGCTTCAGTGCCCTTTGAAGAAGGCACCTTAGGACCTCACACAGTTCTCCCCATTGCCATCAGCTGCCCATTGTATTTTCCTGAATCCCAATGATGATATGAAATCTCTTCCCTTTCAAAGGTAATTTTAGTTTTGGGAAAACTCAGAAGTTGCAGGACACCAAATCTGGGCTGTAGGGGAGTGGTGAGTCACCTGTGCAATTTGATGTTTTGCCAAAAAACTCTGAACAAGATGAGATATGACACATGAGCAGATTCACTGTCATGATGAAGCTTCCAATCACCAGTTGCCCATAGCTACAGCCTTCTGAATCATCAAAATAGTTTCCATGGAGGGATGTTCAAGCTTAATGCAAAATCTGACACAGATTTGTTGCTCTACTCACTCAATAATTTTGAATGTGATGCCCACACAGTATTTGTGCTCATTCAATGGCATCTACCACCACCAATGACTAGTACACCAAAGTTATCATTGTTCATGCATGTGCATTCCAGTCCACTCTCCTTGGCTGCTAGGTTACATCAATGTCACACAAACCATTCTCATTAACAATGATTGGACTTTTTCTGGACAGACCTTGTTTATTACTTATATTTTTGTTCATATAAATTATCGAAGTTGTACAATTCTTTTGTTTTGTTTGCCTCTCACTTCCCTCCAGATTAGATTTTATAGTTGGCATTCTGGGTCTTGTTGGGATCTTGCTCTCTGCCTATATGTCTGGTTGTTTGGAAGGAAATAGGCAAAAGGGGAATTGTGCTCATTTTGTAAGGTAACTCCCATAGATGAGGGAGGTATAATATCTTCAAGCAAAGGAGGATATCCCTCATCAAACAAGGGAAGAGATGAGCTTAAGTTATCAATAAAGGCTCAGTGAAGGGTTAGAGTCCTTCAATTACTCAAACTGATCCCTATCCAAATTGTCAAGAACTACTCTTACCTAATAAACACCCTAAAAATTGCAATATTGACCTGATCAGGCTATGGATTCATATACCAGTGTATTTCAGCAATATGCAGCATGAAATATTTATTCTGACTTAGTTAAGCCACCTTAGCTCTATAACTTACAAAAAATGAAATTTCTGTTGAAATAGTCATGGGAAATCTCTTGTTTTCATGCATGCTTTGTGACAAGAATTTACAGATTGGAGTTTGGTTATTCATTCTTTAGCTGTGCAGCATTATTAGGACAGCTATTTTATTCTACATTCTTTGAACTCCACTTGCTTTTATAGTGTTACGTGACAGCTGCAATATGGTCCCTCCAAACCTTGACCTCAATAAGCACTTCAGTCGAGGTGACTGCTGATGATAATTTAATTAATTTCTGGGCCACTACTCAGAGTTGGTTTTCAGAGTATTATCACTGGATGTCAATGGGATTTTCATGAGCTTTGCCAAACCCAGTACAGATGACCAATCCCAAATTCTCTATTTCCTGAAGGACTTTCCCCTGAAATCCATTATTTCGTGACAGAATCTATCCATCTAGTGTTCTTGATTGTAAGGAAAAAAACACAAACTCTGGTTAATTTAAATGGAAAAAGGAATTTGTTAGACGGGATCAGTGGGACACATGGAGAACACAGGCTTTGACATCAGGCAGTGCAGTGTCCACAGAAGGCAAGATGGAGGAACACAGACAAGATAACGTACAGAGCACCCTGGCTGGTGTAGCTCAGTGGATTGAGCGCGGGCCTGCAAACCAAACCATCATGGTTCGATTCCCAGTCAGGGCACATGCCTGGGTTGCAGGCCAGTACCCAGCAGGGGACTCACGAGAGGCAACCATACATTGATATTTCTCTCCCTTTTTCCTTCCCTTCCCCTCTAAAGATAAATAAATAAAACCTTTTTAAAAATTTAAAATATATAACATACAGAGTATTCATAGTAATGCCTCTGGCAGAGCTACCACTTAACACATACCACCATGGTCTTGAATTGATGCTTTCTTTATCAATTCCTCATCTTTCCTTAAATATTTGTCTCATTTCCTTAAGAATCAAAGTCCTGGGTGGTAACTTCTAACTAGACAAGCCTATGTCCATATCTCTTTCTGGGGCTCAACTTAATTGCACTTGAAATACAAAGGTATAGGGACACTGTCTTGCCATGAATAGTCAAGCTTATACTTACACTAGCCATATGCAAAAATAAAATATAGTAGAAAGTATTTTATTCTGTGTAGGATAAAAACTAAAATGTGTTTGAATAAATATAACATAAATTGTGCAGATTTTTATGAGAAAAAACACAAAATTTTACTGAACGACATAAAATAAGATCTGAATAAATAGTGATATATACCATGTTTTTAGAAGAGAAAATTCCTGGTATAAAATTACTCACACTCTTATTGTGTTTTATCTTTCAATCCAAATAAATCACAATAAATTTGTATTTCTTTCCAGTAACCTTAGTAAGCTGGTTTTATAATCATACAAGGAAATATATGAGAATAGCCAGGACAATTTTAAAAAATAAAATAATGGCATGGCACTCAGCTACCATATACTGAGAATAATTATAAAGATATACAAATTAAAATAGCTAGCAAATAAATGCAATAGAATACATGTCCCGAAATTTTTATGTACATATGGAAATTTAAGGTCTAAGAAGAGTATTGCTTCGAATCAGTGGGAAAGAATACACACTAGATCAATGTTATTGAAGCAATCTGCTAACAATTTGGAACAGATTATTAGTTTTCTATCTCATACCATTTACAAAAATTAATTCTACTTAGATTAAACACTTAAAAATCATATAAAAAGAAAATGTTTATTTACATGTGAAAGAAAATTCTTAAACAAGAAGCATAGCAAATGTGAAAATACTAATACATTTGATAACAAAATTAAAATTCTGCTTGACATGAGACACCATCATTCATATTAAGGGAAGTGTTAGCCTGAGAAAATAATATTTTCTATCCAAAATATTAAAAAATATATAAAGTGTGAAAGTAAAGAACAATGATCCCAACACTAAAAAAATGAAAAAAATATGTGAGAAGGCAATTCTGAGAAGAGAAAAATTAAAATGATCAATAAAGCCTATAAAACATCCTTAATTCTCTTAAAAACAACAAGATAAGATAGCAACAGGATACCACTTTTCACCTACTACGTTGTGAAAATTAAAACGTTGTCAAGGGTATGGGAATGGGACCCTCACAGCATTCTCACAATAATACAGTAAGTACCTGCAATATATTAAAGGCCAATTAACTAGTATCTATTAAATTTAGCGTGAACTTCCTGAAAATCTTTTTTTTTATCCTCACCCAAGGATGCGCTTATTGGTTTTATGGAGAGAAGAAGGTAGGGAGAGAGAAAGAGAGAGAAAAACATTGAAATGAGAGACAGACATTGATTAGTTGCCTCTTGCACATGCCCCATCCAGGGACCCAAGCCCCAACCTAGGCATGTGCCCTGACAGGGAATTGAACCCACAACCTTTTGGTTTATGGGACAAAGCTCCAACCAACTGAGCCACACCAGCCAAGGCTAAATGTCTGCTTCTTAATATCAGCTCTAGTGAAACACTGATTTAGCTGCACAAAGATATAAATAAGGATATTTATTACAGAGATACTTATAATATCAAAAAATTCAAAGTAATCTCAATGTTTTTTTTAATAGGAGAATTATTAAATATATTACAGGAATGTTTGGTAGCATTAAACAGTAGATGTGCTGTTAAGTGAAAAAGCAAGCTGCAAAAGAAAATGTATATATTGCAATATTTATGCTAAAATCATATACAATACAAAAACTATATTTCCATGTGCTTATTTATATAAAAAGTTGAGAAAATTATACATTGAGCTGATAAATTGGTTGCTTCAGAGAGAGGAATAGAAATGTATATAGTAGTTTAGGAGTATTTTAAATATATTTTTTTCTGGCTTACTGTTTTTTAAATAATGTACTCATCTATTACTTATTTAATTAAAAATTATATTAAATTTTAAAACAATAACCTTGTGGATTAAATTGTTGAAGGAAATAGCAAAGTGTGTTAATACAATAATGCTAGAGTCACTGAGTACATGAGTTTTTAGACATGTAAAGAGTTGGACTACGTATACAAAATTGTTTTTCTCAATGAAGTCAAGTGAACTTCTTTTTGGACAATTGGAAGAAAGATTCCCACACGAATTTTTGAAATAAGGAATATGATACCACTTCTTCATGTAACTGATGTCAATAAAGACCATTTCTGTTACATCAAGCAGCCTACTCAAGAAGTAGATCTCAGCAATGTACTAAGTATTTTGCCTGGGCTAAACCTATAATTCAGGGCTAAAAAATGCATAGTTTTTAATATCCATGATTACATGTGAAGACTTTTATTTTTTATCAAGAACAAACAGGGCTGTAAAAACTTCATGCCCAGTAACCTGACTTTTCCCACTTTTCCTATGTGATTATTTTTCATTCATTGGAGAAATAAATTTATGAAGAATTTGGGACCTCCTTTTTATACTACATCCAGTTAATGACACAGAATGTCATGAAATACATTGCGGTGATGAATGCAACCAAGTCTGAGAGTAGGCATTCCCCCACTGGCTCTCCACAGAGGAGTACTCAACCTTCCAACCTCCGTCTGTGCTCCCTGGGGAAGCATCTGAGAGAGTTCTGTGGGTTGTTTCGGTGAGAATTCACTCTACCTTTCCTGAGACCTTGTTCGATCAAAATATTCACAACCAACTATCAAACACTTGATACCATTTCAAAGGCCTCCGGCAAATTGGTATTCCTTGATTTAATAGAAATAAAGAATAAACTATCCTAAACATTGAATGTGACCTAAAGTTTAAGCACACCATCATCAAGCCCAATAGATAAACTGATGAAAAGTTGGGGAGATATCATCCCTCTAAATCGGGGGCTGGGAAGTATCTTCCATAAAAGGCCAGGTAGTTTACTTGGGCTTTGCAGATCATAATTCTGCCACTGTGCCACAAAACAGCCATATACAACACCGAAATAAATGTATGTGGCTATGTCTCAATAAAGTTTTGTTTATGGGCATTGAAATTTTATTTTCTATGATTTCAATGCATCCTGAAGTAGTACCTTTCTTTTGTTTGTTTGCAACCATTAAAAAATGCAAAAGCCATTCTTAGCTCATGGGTCACACAAAAGCAGAAGACAAGTTGTATTTGGCCTTGGGTCATAGTTTGCCTGCCCTTACTCTAAATTACAGAAAATGATTACTGATGTTCAAACTATGATTTACTTTTTCGTGTTGCATTGCCATAATAGTTTTCCAATTTGTCTAAAATGAGTGGTCTTTGTGTGGGCCAACTGACAAGTGCTTCATGAAGATGAAAACAAATACTGCTTGGATCATGTGACCTTGGGTAAGTTTATTTGTAAAATTGGGATAATTACAGCATTTACCCTCACAGACCTTTTTAATGAATAAATAAAACAGCATGGAAATCATTAAGGGCAGGTGCCTGGTACACAATAAGAATTCAATAAATGAGAGATTTTTTCAAAGAAATTTTATTTTTATTTTTTATTTTTAGAGAGGGGAATGGAGAGAGAAAGAGAGAGAGAGGAACATCAATGTGTGGTTGTCTTTCACATGGCCCCCACTGGGGACCTGGCCTGCAACCCAGGCATGTGCCCTGACTGGGAATTGAACCTGAGACACTTTGGTTCTCAGCCCATGCTCAATCCACTGAGCTACACCAGCCAGAGCTAAATGAGAGATTATTGATAGGTTGCAAGTCTCTGGTCCATGGGCTAGCATACCCTTAATGTAAAAAGAGATGCTCTAGCTACAGCCAACAGATTTCTAATATCCCCCTCTCCTGAGTTCATCTAACTCCACTGATTCGGGTTTCTCTACTCTTCAGGAAACATCTGACAATAATGTTACATGCTCAGTCTAGTCTCAGATAGTCTTGGGCTCTGTAGTATTAATGTATAATTTTAAATACTCATTTTGGCCAGTAAGTGAGCATGTATCCCAAAAATTGAATCCACTTGTGGCATGGTATTCTGAAACTAAAGTTTCTGGGGCTGAAGAGTGAGAGTCAGGCGCTGAAACTTGGTAAATTCACCAAGGTAATGAGAGGTCCACATCATCATCCAGACATCATTGCCTACCCGCCCCCTACCCCACCGCCCACCTGTCTCCAGGTGCTGAATAAGCTGTTCTGGCTATGATTTCCCTCTGGGCCTTGGTGCTCACTGAACTCCAGATTCTCTGCTTGGGAACTAGAGATTTCTATTTAAGTGCTAGGAAAGCATTAGGTGATCAGGTGAGGAGCTTTTTGGTAATCACATTGCATTACAGAGCAGCTAGAACAAAATTGTAACTGGAGAGAATGCTTTTAAAGGGGTGATAGAAGAAATAAGTAGGAGAGAACAAGGGCATTTTCTTCACACCAACATTATTAATTCTGCTTTTGTCAGAAATATATATATTCAAACACCAGTAAACCCCCGCTATTTAAGATTTTTAAAAATACCCTTTGCAACCCCCGCACTTTGTATGCAGACACAGGCAAGCAGTTCTGGTGTGTTATAGGTTTGTTGTTGTCGACACAAACCTCAGCTGTCTTGGGGGGATCATTCTAGATGGTGGGAAATTGCACTGCACTGACTAATGACCAATTTGTGGTAGAAGGTGGAAGGCTCTGCCTGACTCACAGAAATGCTCATTAATGCTTTAATCTTTCTCCTTCCCCTTGATTGCATCTGTTAGCCTTCTTACCTAATGGACTTCGGAGTGGGCAGTGAGGATTTGGGGTGAGGTTTTTGTTATGAACGGGTCTCTGATTTTTTTTTCTTTTAACACACATATTTTTTCCTTTTAAATGCAAGACGAATGTATTTAGCCTGCAAGCAGAGCTAAGCACTCTCAGAGTAACTGACTCGTTCAGCGGTGCCCGGCTTCCTGGGCTCGTCAGCGGCAGGTGACATTTAGCACAGGCTTTCTCTCAGTTGTGGTAATTACCGGGCTGACACGAGCCCTCATACGCAGCACAGATTGTTTTCGGCAGATGTAACCAAGCAACTCTGCTTTCTCTAGAGCCGTTTATCTGGCTTTCAAATCGTGCCGATCCACCCAGGCACACGCGTGCACATCCGTGCACACACACACATAGTTTAATGTCATTTTTATGGAAATACTCTTTGTGGCTCTGACTATATTGATTTATGCCATGAGGTGGTGGAATAGGATATCTTCATTGTATGCAGCCTCTGCATTACATGCTGCTAGTGAATCCTATTAACACAAAGGTTATTGTTATTGTAATGCATCTCAGCAGTGCACCAAATGCTACTTTAATGATGTAATTAATATGCCTGGATTTACCATTTGATGTTCTTAGGCACCAATTGTGTTACTGATGGGATAGCAGTGATTATTTTCTTTTTAATTTTTGAGAGCAGTGTTTTTTTCCCCAGAGAAGTTGGAATGAAAAGAAAAGGCTTTAATAAAAGAAGGCAGTCACAGTCCCTAACAACACTTAATTATTTGTGTGAGACATATCTTACTGATGCATCAACTTGCAAGCTAATTCTTAAATTCAGACAATTTAACGTGACTTTTACCTAGTCAAATTATTTATTCTGAATACCTAGATATGAAAAACAGCCTGACCCTTTCATATTTTCAGTTTTAATTAACACTGTCCTATTTCCAGATTCTAAAATTACTCTGGTCAGTTAGTTAGCAATTCTATTACAAAAAATACATAACTCTCTAAAACCACAATTTAAAACATGTCAGGTACATTATCTTTCCTATAAACTGTAACTATATTAGTGTTCAAGTTTTCATTTCACCAAATAGTGTAACTAGACAACCTGTTGTTGAGTGGCTAGGGACAAGAAGTAGAATGACTGGTAATAAATTACGACATTGTAGGCTGCCACCCAAGGGGTCTGAGGGATGTCCTGCCCTGATGGCAGCAGGTGTGAGAGGCTTAGGTCCGGTCTGGGCTGTAGAGAAAAGATGAATGAGAACATGGTGAATCAGAGGAGTGTCACCCAGTGCTGCTGAGAGAGAGAGAGGGAAACACGAACTTCGGACACTCAATTTATGATGTCTGTTCTTAAAAAAAAGAAAAGAAAGAAAAAGGAGGGAAAAACATCTCAGAGGTATTTCTGAAACCTTTAAATGTTATAATAAATGTTGGATGAATTGAGGTTGAGCCAGATTGTAATTATGCAAAATAAAGCTTTCTGTTAAGTAGAATTTCCATAAGAAATTTTAACCTCTGGCATTTTAATATGAAGGCAAGGGATGAGGTGCCATCATGAATAAATGTTAAACCTGAGCAAGATGTGGACTTATCAAAAAAAAATTGAAAAGAACTTTCCAGCCTGCTCTCAAATTCCATCAAGGGATTAAATGCACTGTATGAAAGCATCTGCCACTTAATATGCTGAGCAGGGATGTGAAATAAAAATACTAAGTGACAGTTAACTTCATACAGTACTTTTACTTCATTATGAAGGAAGGTGGTTTTTGATGGAATTCACCTATGTTAAATTACATAAGGCACTTTAAGTGGCAGCTCTCTTTTAAGTATTCATTTATTCATATACCATTTTCAAACAGCTAAATGTTGATTAGAATTAAAATTCCATTTACCCCACATAGACTGCTTCCATCTAGTGTAAAATGCCTCCAGGGCCAGGTTATTTCAAATTGTCTTGTCAGCTGATAATTGACCTCATGATTTTAAGTGATGCTCTGGTCTCAGGTTCCCATCGCAATGTACGCATTGACAATGCACCGAGGAGAGTAGCTTTTGTATTGTTACTTTCAGTGTTTTCTCAGACCAGAGAAACGAAGGAAACCCAATGGGCCAGACCAGGAAGGGGGAAAGATGTTGTGTAGTCAGAAAATCTAAGTTCAAATGCTGGCTGGCATTCTACCACATTCTCAGCCTTGGGCTCCTTCATTATAGAAAGTCATTGCTATTTGCCACTTCCCTCCCCTGCAGAGCGGTTAGCTAGTAATGCTGATGTGTCTGAAATCTTTACAGGGAAGACTTGATATAAAGAGTTATCACTGAAGTTAAATCTCAGAAAATCTCACAACCATTCCCCTTATAAGAAGACATCCACCCTGCTTGAAAAGTGAATTTCAAGTTTAACAAAAATCTCCATAATAACAGGGCTGAAAACGGAATCATTCCACTTCCTTAGAGACCGCAGGGGAGACGCAGACCGTGCTGTGAGTACCCGCCCAGTGAGATGAAAGACAGCAGACCTTAACCAGCCCCAGCCCCCACCCCCACCTACATCTACAGGCACACAGCCTGCATTGGGCCACCGACATGTGTGATCAGTGCACAGCTGTGGGCTGGCTTTGGAGAGAGACCCTGTCTCACAGCCCGTCACTTAGAGGTCATAATATTTTAGTGGCTCTTCCCTCTGAACAGAATAAAACCTGCAGATAGTTAAAGAGAATGAAAGTTCTGTTTAAAGCAATGGAGTGGAAGGAAGGGTAAAAGGGAGTTGATGAGAACCAAATGTCTCCCATATGGTTCCGCCTAGAGCTGCTGGAGGGCCATATAAAAAATTAATCCAACTCATATAATTCTGCTCAAAGCCAAGTATGTGCACATAATGAAAATGCAACTCAAATATGACACATCTGGGTTTTTGACAACATTGGGGGAGGCAGTGTTAATCTTAATAGCTGGTTCTTAAGCACACAATTTATTGTGTGTTTGTTTTTCCCTTACATTTTAGGAGCTGACATAGTGAGGAATACAAGAGATGTCTCTTCCTACCTTAGAGAGTAAAAGGATTATGAAAATGTACCATCCCTCCAAGTGGTGACATCAATTTCTGATGTGTGTATGCTTAGTGATTACAATGCTCACGTCTTGAAGAGAGAGGCACCAAAGCTTTGTCATCCATTAATAGGACCTTCTGTGAAGTTCAAGCTCTATTTTTCTGCCCTTTGTTTTCACCTAAATAGTAGGGATGGCAAGATTTTAAAGATATGTGCTTATAGATAATTTTAGTGAAAGCAAAGGGCAGGCAGAATGCGGCTTAAAAGAGATCAGATGTGGAAGCAGGGCAGCTCTGAAATGCACAGTAATCCCAAATCCATTTGTCTTTCTCAGGAAAAGGCACACAATGAAATGAATCAAGTTGTAGCATGAACCAAGTAAATAATTCAAGGTCTTTATGCCAAAATAGAGACTGCATCAGGGCGCACACAGGTACTGATTTATTTCACAGTCAATGAGCTCTACAGGTTTGTGACAAAATATGACCCTCTTTCCAAGAGGGACTGAGAGCTTTGCAGGGGAGTTAGCCCACTGGCAAGAGTCCATGATTTAATGTTAAATATTGGGTATTCCAGATTATAAACATTTAAAGGTGTCTGGCTAATCAGTCCCTCATATTTGCTCCCTAGCAAATTTATGTCTCTGTTATAACACTTTTCTCACTGTCTTTTTTCTTTACTAGACTGGGAGCATCTTGACATTACATACTGTTTTACTTCTCTTTACTGCCTCAAAATGCAGCAGAATGTTTATGACACAATCCTGTATCTAGTGTGTCCCCTGTTTCAAACATGGCTCTGGATGGTGAAGATTCAGAATGATGGGATCGGAGCCCTGCCTTCAGAGAGCTTACAATCCAGAGGAGGCATATCTGGGTAAATGGGCCATTGCGAAAACACTGTGCTCATTCACTTCTAAGTTTGCACACAGCATCATGGGTATACAGGTAACACAAGGCATTCAGGTGTCTTTCATTCCTTAACTCTCAATGGAATAAGTTAAGGTGGATGCAATGACTGACGTGGGTCAAAAAAGGACCTTTTATTTGGCTCTGTGATTTGATGATGCTAGTCCAAAGGGGAAAAGCAGGAACGTAGGAACTAATGGAACATTTGTACATCTTTACTTCAGAAGCAATTAAATTAATTAATAAGCAACAAATAAAAGTGTTAGAGCCCAAGAATAAGAAAAATTAGGAAGCAACACTGCCTAGAGATTAGGATGAAGACACGGTTTCTACAGAACCTTTGAAAGAAGGCTAGAAAGATACACAGACATAGTGGTGTGGAGATATTATAGGTAGGGAAACTGTAAAACTGCCTCCCACTGTGGCCTACAGACATGATTACTAGAACAATATAAAGGCAAAAAAAAATCTACAAATAGCTCTAATCAGGTGCAGCCTAGGTTGTAAAGCTGAAGAGCAAGAAATTTCATCCAGTGCCTTTTGGGTTCCCACAGAGAGTACCCCGTGTCCGTCCCTGCAAAAGCACATCCCGCCTGAGCCCAGGCCCACAGGCAGAGTTCAGCTGATTTATAAGCTGTAGCTGGTGATTCCTCAGGGCACGGGTGGCAAACACAAGGTTCAAGAGCTGAATCCCACCCTCTACCTTGTTTCTACCCGGTGGCAGCTCCGAGTCCCTTGCCCCTTGCCCCTAGTTAAGGAGTAGTTACCTTTATACAGTCCTAAAATTACATTCAGCCCTTTGAAGGCAACCATGAGGCTGATGTGGCCTCCGGTGAAATGAGTTTGACACCCCCGCCTCAGGGGCATTTACTTACATGTGTGGCTACATAGGGAGACTTCTAAAAATTTGCGTATATGTATTTTGTTCTCTTCTTGAAGCTTGAAGCCTACAGTGAAGACCACGGGGAGGACATGCAGAGGAGAGCACTGCAGGCCTTGGTCTGTGCTGAAGGCGGTGGAGAGAGAACGCAGGGGCAGGGCTGCAGGAGGTTTTTTCACGAGCCTGTTTGTGAGAACTGAGTGGTGGCTAGCTAGCCAATGGGTTTGTGAGGTCCTCCGAGGCAATCGTGGGATCCCCAGAAACAGGTGAGGGTATTTTCAAAAGACATTAAAGTTGCATTAACAGTAAATGACAAGAACAAGAGCTTCTTGTGTCAGTGTGGTTTGGGTTTTCACAAGACTGGTGTAAACTGGTAACATGTGGGTTCACGGTATTATCACCAATAACACTGAGCTACACTTAACCTGTTGTCTCTTACTTCTTCATCCCCTGGGCTCTCTGTCTCGTGCATCCTCTCGGACTCTTATTTCTCCTTTACAGCTCTTGGGATTTTCATTTGTTTTTGGCAGGTAGGAATATTCGACTCTGGGGGATCTACAAATTCTTATATGTCTTTTATCTAGGTCAGACCTCAGCTCGCATTTTTCTTCATAAAATATTTCCATTTCTTTATGTTTTTGAAATGATCGAGTAAAAACATGCCTACTGTAACAAATCAAATAATATCATAGAAGATGTAAACAAGGCAACGCTAATCATCTCCCTCGTGCACAGGCTCCAGACCTGGAATCCCACTCCCACTGAGATAACCAACATGAGCATCTGGTGCCTATTAGTCACCACTTCCCCTTGCTCACATACACATAAAGGTATACACACATGTAGGTAATTTATCTATTTGTTTGTCTTACCAGAACAGAAGAACAGTGTGTGTGTGTGTGTGTATCTTGCAACTTGCTTCCTTTTTGTTTTTAACTTTATTTTTATAGTTGACACAATGACAGATGTTCTCCTTTTCCCCCTCTCTGCCCACCTCCATCCAGCTTCCGCCTCCCCTTTCCTCGGGCCATCCCCACGCGGTTGTCCATGTGGGTGATGCATGTATTTTCCTTGGCTAATCCCTTCACCTTCTTTCACAACTTGCTTCTTTTACTTGAAATGTAATTTGGATATCCTTACGAATCAGCAGATATAGATCTAAATCTATTTTTAATCTATCCACGTACCATGCTAAAGTTAGAAGTATTTTGTTGAATATATTCAGGAAAAGACCCACATTATAAATGTATACAGCTTAATGATTCTTTTCATGGTGAACACATTTATTTCACTGAGAACCCAGACGAGAAAGGAGAATGCAAGCCACACCCTCTCCCTCTCACAGTCAATGCCCTCTTCTACCCAATGTTTACTGTTAACATAGTTTTGCCTTTTTTTATTTTTTATAAAGAAAACCATCCATATGCATGGTACGATGTCCAGTTTCTTCCATTCAGCAATGTGATGGTGAGTTTCACCCATAGTTTTGCATGTAAGTTGTTCATTCTCTTTGCTGTGTGGGGAGGAATCTAGTAAACAAATATCACACGATTTGTGTTGTGTCCAGGTTGGAAGCTGACCCTAATAATGTGGCTATGCACCTCAAAATATGGCAGCTTCCCCAAAACTAGTCTCTTAAGTATCAAAATAAATAAATACATAACTTCTCTCAAAGCACTTGTTTCTACCACTGGTACCAAAAGTCTGTTTTGAAATTCAAAGCTGAAGTTTGAGTGATATGTGCTTCTCAACATTTCTGAAATAGCAAGGACAGTGTAAGTGGAATGTCCTAGCTGCCTGGACTGAGAGCTAGAGCCTCGTGTTTCATGGAAGCACAAGCATAGGCACCGCAAGGCACCCGCCACAGCATCCACAGCACCGTACAGCAGGGTTCCAGCAGCCAGGAGTGGCAACGGTAGCATCACTCCGCACACCCGGATCCTAACTAGAGGCCCGGAATCCAGCAGAGGTTGTAGCCAGAAGGACATAGAAAGAATTGTTGAAGAATTTCAGTTTGTCCAGTAAAAGACGAAGAAAGGCAAAGAGAGCATGGATTTGGTGCAGAGGGGAGAGAGGCAAAGTCTACAAACACAAGTTGGAGTGGGAAATTTGGAAAGGGGAAGAGAGATGAGTCAGCAAGAGATAACATAGCTACCATATTTTGAAAACAGGAATGGTTCTAGGTGAAGGTAGCCAAAAGATACAAACTTCCAGTTATAAAATAAATTAGTTCCGGCATGTAATGTACAGCATGGAGGCTGTAATTAACAATACTAGCCCTGGCTGGCATAGCTCAGTGGATTGAGCGTGGGCCTGCGAAGCAAAGGGTCGCTGGTTCGATTCCCAGTCGGGGCACATGCCTGGGTTGCAGGCCAGTTTCCAGTGGGGGACACACGAGAGGCAACCACACATTGATGTTTCTCTCCCACTCTTTCTCCTTCCCATCCCTTCTCTCTAAAAATAAAATAAAATAAAAAAAAAACAACACTATAATGTATATTTGAATGTTACTAAGAGAGTACATCTTAAAAGTTCTCATCATAAGAAAAAAAATTTAACTATGGTGACAGATGTTAACTAAATTTATCGTGGTAATCATTTCACAATGTATCTCTGCATATCAAATCATTATGGTGTATCTCTAAAACTGATACAATGGGGGGTGTATAAATAGATAAATCCAATTTTAAGTGGTTTCCATTGCTTTGATTGTGCTACTTTCCACATCACTGAATACAGCTCCTCTTTGTTATTTGTGGATTCCATACTTGCCAATCACCTACTTGCTAAAATACATTTGTAACCTCCAGCTCCATAATAGAGACATTGTAGCAGTCTTTTGCAGGCATGCGCAGAGCACTGAAAATTTTGAGTCACACAAAGTACACATTCCTAGCTGAGTGTGATAGGGGGGACCCTCCGCCTTTTTGTTTCAGCTCTAGTATTATAACAGAGGTCCTTTTGCCATCTGTTGACTGTCACATTTCCTCATTTTTGTGCACTTTTGCTGGTGAGTCCACTGTTTGAAATGGCTCCCAAGCACAGTGCTGCGGTGCTGTCTAGTTCTGCTGAGCGTGTGAAGGCTGCGGCGTGCCTTTAGGAGAAAAATACATGTGTTAGATAAACTTCGGTCAGGCATGACTTGTAGTGCTGTTGGTCATGCGTTCAATGTTAATGAATCCAAAATATGTATTAAGTAATGGGCCTTCAAACCGAAAACACACATAAGATTTGTACTGATGAGTTGCTTAAAATGTTGTGACCAAAAGCTTACAAGGACCTAACCCTGCATTTCCACTAGAAGTAATATTTCAGGATTTGCTCATTCAACGTTCACCGTGACTGTACAGAACATTAAGTACTGCAAGTAACAAGAATAGACTATTTAGCAAAGTCTGCTGCATACAAGGATCCTAGGAGTAGAACTTCCTACATCTGTGGATAAAGGCAGGGATATAAATTAGGAGAAGAGGTGGAGTTGCATGTCGAAATCATGCTGGTGTAGCCAGGGACTGCACTCTTCGGTGGTGTAACGTGTGAATACCAGCAGTTGTGTGTGAATGGGAAACCATCTAGGCCAGACCTTGATCCTGACATGCAGTTAGAACACGCTTTTGTGTGCTCCAATAACCTCTTCAGAATGATAATGTCTCTACTTCCGGCCAAGACGGAGGTGTAGGTAGACACACTGTGCCTCCTCACACAACCAAAAGGACAACAACAATTTAAAAAATAAAAACAACCAGAACTGACAGAAAACCAATCTGTATGGAAGTCCAACAACCAAGGAGTTAAAGAGGACACATTCACCCAGACCAGTAGGAGCAGCAGAGACGGGCAGCTGGGCAGAGAGAACTCACAACAAGGTGGTGGCTGGAGGACCCGTCAAGGCTGTGGATTGCGGACTGGGTGGTCCCATATTCGCGTGCAGGTAAACTGGGAGAAACAACTGCAGATTGGGATGGACCAGACCACACAACCCAGGGTCCCAGCGCAGGGAAATAAGCCTCAAACCACTGGTTGAAAACACCTGTGGGGGTTGAGGTCCTGAGAGAGACTCCCAGGCTCACAGGAGAGTTCGCTGGAGAGACCCACAGGGCCCTAGAATGTACATAAACCCACCCACCCAGGAATCAGCACAAGAAGGGCCCAATTTGCTTGTGGGAAGTGGTGGAAGTGACTGAAATCTGGCAGGGAGTAGAGTAAGCACCATTGTTCCCTCTCAGACACCTTCCCCACATACGGTGTCACGACACAGCAACAGGGGTTATCCCGCCCAGATGAACACCTAAGGCTCCGCCCCTCACTACATAACAAGCACATCAAGACAAAAAAAAAATGACGAAAAAGAAAGAACAGATCAAAGCTCCATAGAAAATACAACTAAGAGAAGAAGAGATAGCCAACCTATCAGATGCATAGTTCAAAGCACTGGTGATCAGGAAGCTCACAGAATTGGTTGAATTTGGTCACAAGTTAGATGAAAAAATGAAGGCTATGCTAACTGAAATAAAGGAAAATTTACAGGGAACCAATCGTGATGGGAAGGAAACTGGGACTCAAATTAATGGTATAAACCAGAAGGAAGAAAGAAACATCCAACCAGACCAGAATGAAGAAACAAGAACTCAAAAAATGAGGAGAGGCTTAGGAACCTCCAGGACATCTTTAAATGTTCCAACATCTGAATTATAAAGGTGCCAGAGGAGAACAGGAAGAGCAACAAATGGAAAAGTCATTTGAACAAGTAATAAAGGAGAACTTCCCCAAGCTGGCAAAGGAAATAGACTTCCAGGAGGTCCAGGAAGCTCAGAGAGTCCCAAAAACTTTGGATCCACAGAGGAACACATCAAGGAACATCATAATTACATTACCCAAAATTAAAATGAAGGAGAGAATTCTAGAAGCAGCAAGAGAAAAGGAGACAGTTATCTACAAAGGAGTTCCCATCAGACTGTCAGCTGATTTCTCAAAAGAGACCTTGCAGGCAAGAAGGGGCTGGAAAGAAGTATTCCAAGTCATGAAAGGCAAGGACCTACATCCAAGATTGCTCTATCCAGCAAAGCTTTCATTTAGAATGGAAGGGCAGATAAAGTGCTTGTCAGATAAGGTCAAGTTAAAAGAGTTCATCATCACCAAGCCCTTATTGTATGACATGTTAAAGGGATTTATCTAAGCAAAAGAAGATAAAAAATATGAACAGTAAAATGATAGCAAACTCACAATCATTAACAACCACACCTAAAACAAAAACAAAAGCAAACTAAGCAAACAACTAAAACAGGAACAGAAACACAGAAATGGAGATCACATTGAGGGTTATCAACAGGGGAGTGGGAGGGGGAGAGAGGGGGAAAAGGTACAGAGAATAAGAAGCATAAATGGTAGGTATAAAATAGACAGGGGTAGGGTAAGAATAGTATGGGAAATGTAGAAGCCAAAGAACTTATATGTATGACCCATGGACATGAACTAATGGGGGTGGGGGGAAGAATGTGGGTGGGAGAGGGTGTGCAGGGTGGAGGGGAGCGAAGGGGGAAAATGGGACAACTGTAATAGCATAATCAATAAAATATATATATTTTAAAAGGAATGCTAATATATTTAACTGGAAGATGAACTGAACAGTGTACCACCTATCAATGTTGAGGGAATGTTGTCAGCATGAACATGACACTATCTAGAAAGTGTTAAGAATATTATTAAAAGAATTGTGTTAGGATGTACTTGTTAGTTATTGTTCAATAGAATATGATAAAGTAATGTTCAGTTGAAACTTGTGTATAACATGTTACATAAAGTCCACCTTTGAAACCAATTACATAATTTATATCCCTAAGAGGAACATATAAGTAAGAAAAGATATCTTTTTTTACTTTTAAATTACACAAGTGGAATGTACAAATAGCCAAATACACAAAAGTAGCATTATATCTATCAAGTTCTGCAGAAGCACAGAAATTAGTGATTGTGCCACTAATTTTACTGTCTCATCAAATATAACATGAAGGTCAAAAATGAAATGGAAAGAACATAATATATAAATGAAAGTTCAGCATATGGCCAGTTCTGCCTCTGACCAATTCATCACATTAGCATGTTCTAGAGGTTTTGCTGGGGTTTTTTTTGCTTTTGTTGCATCAGACTGCAAAAGAAATCAACGAAATAATATGCTATGAAACTATTAAAGGAATGACTTTGCACATTGACTACCATTAGCTTGAATCAGTGGTAGTACTATTAATTTCTCCCTTTTTAGTGCACACTTTAGCTAGCGCATGACCCACACCACGAACATCAGTTACACCCCAGGGACCAGACATTAGCAGCATGTGCTACGAGTGGTTTATTTTACAATTGCTGTGAAGTAAAAGCTGAAGGAAATGAGCCACTGGTGAATTACTTGCCAGCAAAAACAACAATATTTGTATCACTGCTGAAAAACTCCCTCCCAAAAGGGGGTGCAGGCGGAGGTTTTCTTGGGTTGTTCACACAGAAGCACAGAGATAGAGGAGGCTGGGGAAGTAAACAGTTAAGGCTGTGAAGTTCTTTACTGCAGTTAAGACAGAAAACATTTCAGTGGTTAAGATCCTGACCATTGCTAAGTAAAGCACAACTAGGACACACACACACTAAATTACAGTCCATCAGTTCTTTTTTCTCAGAAAAGAAACATGACTTCAATCTTTTGATGCAGGCGATCGTTACAAAGGGATATGAAGGAAGAAAATTAAAATCTCACAGCAGGTTCTTCATGGAACCAACTTATCCCTGTTTTTGTTTTTTGGTTTTTAGATGTAAGAACATTGTTTCTTGCAAATGCTTATCTACTAAACTCAGTCAATATCAGAGTTATTTATGTTCTCCTAGAAGATATGCAAATAAACTCAGAGATTTTACTTTACTTACAAAATGTATAATTCTGACTTAATGTAATCCATGCATAAAGATATTGTCTGCATTGAAAAGATTCCCCTGATTTATTTAAATATAATGCTCAAATATAATATCAATTACTCCCAGCTTCTTGTTCTAAACTGGATTTAATCTGTTAACCTCTCACCTTCCTTTACAGAGAATCGGAATGAGCAATAGACATGAAAGAAAATGGAGTTTGCAAGAATAAAACGACACAGCGGTATACACTAAAAGCAAGTAGACCCGTTAATTATCCTGCTTACAGGTTTACACACACACGCACACACTTTTATCTATAATTAACTGGAGTGTACAGCTGTTGTTCCATTTGCTGAAAGGTCTGACCTTTTACTTAAGTCCAATCTAACACAAGGAAATCATTATTCATTTCTCTCCCACTCAAAGTCTAGATGCAGATTTGAAAATGTTATTTATCGTCTGGCTGTTAGTCTTCAACGGGCAGCAGTTATTACTAGAAGAGACAGCTGGCTGCATCGACCTATCCTTTACTGCCCCCAAGGCCACGCATACCTAATTCAAGGATATCAGATAATGGTATGTGGCATGATTTACATGTCGAGAATTTAGAATTCATTGTGAGCCTATTTATAACTACAGCACCTTCCATGGAGAAGATGATTTAATAGAGGTTGCAAGGGCTTCCTGACAAGAGGCATTAATATTAGAACCTTCTCCCAAGCGCTGCAAACAGTGGTGCGGAGATGTCGCTTTCCCGAGTTATTTTTCATTGGCGACCCCTTTTCCATTCATTAGCACTTACATTCCTGGGGTTGAGAAGCTACTGGTTTAACTCTCATTTGTATGTAATGAGCATAGTCAATGCAAGGAGACTACCCTTCATTAACAAAGCTGGGGGGGGGGGGGAAGCTGGTAAAACTGATGAGAAAGGACATCTAGTCTCATGGAAATTTAACAAGTCCAGTTTCTGCAGACAGTATCTGGAAAATGAAGGGTCTGCTCTCCAGAGACGGTCGAGGTGGGTGATAAAAGTTCTGTAATGTCTTTTCAAAAGGGTCAGAAACAGGCTGATGTCTTAGCCAATACATCTCCTTTCACTAAAACTGACTCTAATGGATGAGCCTGCCTCTGGGTGTTACTAAGAATATACATGCAGATCTATTTGCTTACACAGGTGTTGCACTAGCAGGTACTTCAGAAGGCATTTGGGGATGGTTTGAGTATTTTAAAAAAGCACATGATACCATTTACTCATGGAACATCATTTAGGTAGCATTTGTGTTGTTAACCACACATTCGAAAATGCAGTTTACTGGAGCATATTATCGAAGAAGCCTTCTTTATTAATAAGACCTGCTTTACAATAGATGGAACAAATCGGAACCTTTGGTGGTGCATTATGTTTTTAATTTGAAAGGTAAGACCAGTGTCCTATTTCAAACAGCAATTTTCATATGAAATGCATCTCTAAAGACTAGAACTGGTTGGTATTTATTTTGAAATCATGCATGTATTATAGCTTTGGGGGACAAGTTTCATTTTAGGACAAAATATTTTCTTTAGATTACAATCAATTTAAATTTAAGTTTTAGCAACCTGAGATGCTATAATGAATGGCTTATATGTGTCAGATGGAACTTTGTTGTTTATTACATTAAAAAACAATTCTAAGGTCTGAGTTTGAATTACTATCTTATTTAGTTTGTCACATTAACCATTCTAAACTATCTAAACTTAATTTTTAAGTTTATTCATCATTTACTAAAGAAAACATCTTCTGAGAAGTCCTCTAATAAGAATAAAGGCAGTCAGGGGAAAACAATGTTCCTAGTATACCCATTATCCTAACTCCAAGAACACCCAGCACTGTCTCTGTTCACTAGTTCGCAGCCTCACATGAAATAGGAATTTGATAAACATTTATTGACTCTCCAATTTAATAGTTCTCATTTTGGGGGAAAAGAGAGGTGCAGGGCACCTTTCAGTTGTCACAGCTTGGGAAGAAAACACAACTGGAGATGATAGATTTCTGTCAGCATCAGTGAATACCTAGCAATTTTGCTAAAAATCCTCCAATCCCAGGAACTCAAAGAACTTCAACAGTGTCAAGATCGAGACACTCTCCTTTAACTGCATGTACCACTGTACATTGGGAAAACTGGGTGATGGGTTCACGGAGCCCCTGTCTTTGCAACTTCTTGTGAGTCTCCCATTACTTCAAAACAAAAGCTGTTTTTTAATGTGTTAGATTGGACTGAAGTGGAACATGTAAGAGGGAATGAATTTAGCCCAGGATAGTGGCATTTACAGCAAGAAGAGTCCTGATAATAAACTCCCAGGCAGCCAATACACAGAGCCAGCAAAATGTCACAAAGGAAGAAGCCACATCAGATAAGAGTGTGAGTGATGTACTGGAAGTCAAAGGAAATAGATTTTCACACACATAGAAAAAGTGATCAATGGTATCAGCTGCTGAAGGGGGAGGTATGGCCGCCTGGTGTTGAAAATGAACACTGAACTAGGAGCAGAGGGACCAAAGGAAGCATAGGCAGCAGATGAACTCTTCCAAGAAATGTAACAGACAAGAGAAAGAAAAGGCCACACCAACAGAATAAGTGGAGACAAAGGGAAGAGATGAAACTGGTTTTAGGACAGAGAAATACATACTTAAAAATGAGGACCCCTGTAGAGAGAGAAGGAGTTTGTGTATTCAAGAAAAAGAGAAAATAGATGACAGAGGAGATGCCGAGAAAGGGCAAAGGAGATGGGATCAAGTGTTCAGATAGGAAGTTACACCTTCTAAAAATAAAGTCTGTTTCTAGTTCACATGACTAAATATGTCTAAATGTGACCAAATCAGAGACACCGACTTTTGACTTTTAAAAAGCATCATAGCGTTAATGGTTACTATTGAGCTTTATGATTAGTAACATTTTAAAAAACAATACAAAGCCAGATTAAATGAATCAAACCTGAAATTGAGTATTATAATTATGCTTCGCCGGAAGGCATAGAATTCTTATTTAAAAGTTAGGTGAAGGTAATTCCTGCAGGCCATAAGGACAAAGCTTATAGAACACGTGCTGACTGACTTATGCCCCTAAAACTAAATAATGCTATGAAAACAATGGCAAAACTAAAACATGCTTTTTAGTCTGAAATCGTTTAAAGTGAAACTCATTTTATATTTAAATAACCTTAAAATAAATAGGTTATTTATTAAGTCTTTTAAGGCTAGGAATCTCTCTTTTGTAAAGAAGATATTCAACACTAAGACTTGTTTAGCAATTAAGTGATGATAAATTGCACTTTTGTGTAACGTCAAGCTTGATGACATTAACCTTATTTGAAATACATTGGTCACCTACATTTCTGACACGCATTATAGACAAATGACTGATGACGAAAGCTGTGTCTAGGGAATGAAAGCTGTGCTTTCTCCTGAAGCATTTGAAAGTCATAAAAGTACTGGAAAATAGCTAAAAATATCTTCCTGACAATAGGAATGACAAAACTTTGAATGATTGGGGGAGAGGAGGCTTTCTTATTTTCATTTATTTGGAGCACAGCTTTGAACCACATTTTCTGCATGAGTTCATCCTATCTAGCATCAAATATATAAGCATCGAGTATGATGTGGTAGCACATATACAGGCATGAAAATCCATACAAAACTTTTAGAAGAGTACATACTAAGTGTGTTAACCTCAGTCATCACGAAAAGAGAGAAATTAAAGAAAAGGTCTTAGAGGAAATTTCACTTTTACTCTATATATCTCTATATCATTTTAGCTTTTTTCTAACAAGCATTTGTTCATGTTAACTTCTATAATTAAATAAAAAAGGTATAAAACCTTAAGGAGGAATTTTAAGAAAAATTATTTAACCGAACATTATCAGAACTATGATATGGGCAAAACTACAATGGTTTTTAAGCCTCTGAGATTTGAGGTAGATTGTTTCACAGCTATAGGTAGTTAAGCTATTTTGTTTAAAGGGTCTTTGTTTTTCTTCTTTTGCTAGCATTTTCTAAGTTTTTTATAATAATCATGTAATTAGTTGGCAAGCAAACAAATTATGAAAAGGAGAAATTATGTTGGGCTAAGTGAAAAGCCTGAGAGGGGGATGGAGTAGTTCCTGGTGGGAAAGCATTCCACAGAACAATGAACAAAGTTGGATATATCAATAGGTAGACAAGATGACTGATGATAGATAGATTATGGACAGATAGGTCTGTTAAATGAGCCCTGTGAGAATTAGAAGGCTCACATTTTGTACGAGGGAGAAACTCTAGATGTCGAGTGAGTGATTTGTAAGTATCTGTGTCCCTGAGAATTTGTTGACATTCAGCATGGGCCAGAGGCTGAGGATCTGGGTGTGGGCCAGGTAAAGGTCACTGCTTGGGGTCAGTAAAGCCAGCGGAGTTTGGGTGGTACTATAGGAACGGAGCAATGAAACTGGAGACTTTGAGGAACCTTAACGCACAGCTAGTTTTCCCCTCTACCATTTGCCAAATATCGAAGTAAAACACAGTTGGGTGCTTTAGAGAACGACTGATAATTTCTGAAAAACAGAGGAGAATTTTATGGAATCTCCTGGTGTACAGAAGGCAAAATCTCCCCAAGGCAATAATGCTTATGTACACTGCAGCTGGAAAACCTGGAGGAACAGCGAACAGACTACCTGTAGCTGCATGAAAGTTTTCCTTGAAAGTTTTTACCAATTCTGAGTATTGGACAGATTCTGAGAATCAAAAACAGAGAAACCAAAAAAACATTGGCGGTCAATAGAGCTCAAGTGAAAAACTGAAGATTGGATGCTCCAAGTAAAGGCTGAGTTTATCACAGCGTTGCAGCCGATCAAGTCCGGCAGATCCACTCTCGTTTTGGGGAGACGGAAGAAAATGTGTGGAGATGTGAGGACGTTTGACATACCTTTATTCATAGGTGGGCGAGCCATGCATGCTGCAAGCTGTGTGTCTGTAGTGAGAAGCCCCTACTTGTTTAAGTACTGGGGGTGAACAAAGCCGGCAAAATGCCAGAAAATTGCATGCCATAACGTAATTCTGCGCACGCAAGCCTTCTTCATGTTATGGGAACAGTTTATCGGACCCAGTCTCAAGGCTGTGAGAACTCTGGTTATCAGGCCCCTCCAATGCCATGGGAACACCGCTCCCCTTAGTTACCCAGACACCTGGGTGAGGAAGCCAGACTGCCTCCACTTACCCTACAATCACAGTGGACAAAAAATGAAAACAAACTATATGCTGCTTATAAGAAATATGCTTTAAATATGAGAAAAACAAAATGGGAAACATAAAATGGAAAAATACACCATATATCTGCTATCCAAAGAAAGCTGGATCAGCCACTAGTGAGTGAGCAATACCACTCACTCACTAATGACTCTGTGGCTTTGGATAAGCCTTGAAAATTCCCTGAGCCCACAAGTCCTCACCTGTATGAGATTAAAACCATGACCCACTGATTTTTATCTGTAAGTCATTTTTACATATACGTGCTCATTTTCCAACTTTATAACTTCTCTGAGTAACAGGTAATTTGAGCTCTGTTATCCCCATTTTCCCGATGGCCGAACAACCTCTGCTTTGGCAATTTGCTGGACATTCCAGAGTCAGTGAGTTACTGAGCCAGCTCTGAAACCCAGGTTTTCTAGAGCTGGTGTCCTCAACATCGAGGCAAGACAACATGTTCCAGAAAGTGTGCAGTCAAATATGCTCATGGCAGTAATCATCTAGAAAGATTTGGTGCAGAGAAAATTGAGAGAAAAATGTTTAGAAGACAGGGGAAAGGCTGATTCTCAATGATAGTTAAAGGAGAATTGAGGCTTCATGGTATAACATGAAAACTAAAATACTCAAGATAAATAGCCCAGAGGAATAAAAAGCCAATGGTTAAGAGGGGAAGAGGCAATGAACGTCTACTCCAGGTTGTGGGAGGCACCATACCTGTGATCCAAGTCTTACGATTCAGCATTCTATCTTTATCTTTTCATTACAATTATAAGGTCCCTTCAGAAGGAAAGGCGTGTTTCTTACTAAACTAAATGTCATTTTATTGTTCTGAAAATTCAGTGCTTTCTCCAGTGACATAACTTCTATACCTCATCCTTCTGGATAAAAACCATTAAGTTCTGTTCACATTCTCCCATCAAAACCAGACAAATTCAAAAAAAAAATCATGTCTTCCCTTTCTCTCAAAGAAAGGTCTAATATAAAGTTAAGAAAAGTATAAATTACACACCAACTTCCATCCAGCCTTCATCCTCGCAATAAGCCCTGACTTCCTCACTGTGATTTATGGGTGCATTTGTTTCTCTCAGGAATCTTTAAGGGACAGTTAGTTGGCCCAAATTCAACTCAGTCATACTGCTTGCCAAATAAGAACAGTCTCCAGTGTGTCTTTTTGTGTTTTGATGTATATCTCCTTTGAATATGGTATAAAGTTTATGATTCCTTGAGTCCTGAAAAGTGCCCACCTCCTGCTGTAGTGTCCAGTTACACTCCACTGCTAACATATCCCAGGTTTGCCAATTAATCAGTTAACGTGCAAGTCAATTAAATCAGATCAACCTGTCAGTGTTCTTAAATTAATCAAATTAATTGTTTGGGATCATGTAGTACCAGTATAGAACAGGCTAAATGCAAAATCTTAGGCCTGGAAGTAGGAACTAGCTAAAGAAATTAATCATTAAATGTATCTTCTCATAAAATGATCAGATCCTTTGAGGACAAAGCCACAAGCCACCGATGCTTTCTGCTCCATTCCTGGTGCCTCTCACCACCCTAAATATTTGGATTATATTCAATCCTTAGGTATAAACAGTAATTCTTCAAGAAACTATTGAATCACAGTGGCGCATGCCTTTTAACATGTTCTCCACATAACAATACCAAACAATAAAACTGCCTATAAAATGAACCAAGAAACTGATCAGTCACAAAGCCAGAGTCATTCACCAACATTTTAAAGGATTTGTAGCCCTCAGACTTAGAAGGCCCTGATGTTTCTTATATAAAAACTTTAGAATTCTCTTTGCATCAGATTTTATTGATGTGGCTCCCAATATGTCAGAGGCTAGTTGAAGTACCCGAAACTAAATTAAACATTAACAATGTTCTTACATTTAAAATGTGTTTCTATTTCAAATATTAGACCATTTGTACAAAAAAAAAGGGACAAGGTAGAACAAAATAGGAAATTGAACAAGATCCATATTAATAATATTTCAACTATACCATCATTTAAAGTCTGACACTTTTCTTTCCATTTTTTCATTTTGTCATCAAATCAAATAACTATAAATTTTATTTACTCATCACTGCATAATGCAATGAAGTATGAAACTAGAGAATGGAAAGGAACATTTTTTTTTTACCAGTAAAAGCCATCATACTAAGGAACTGATTAACCTAATCCTTGACACAATCTTTCTCTTCCCCTCACAACCCCTACCACCCAAACCTTTCTACCTACTTTACTGGCTCAAGAAAATAAGTGGATAAAAAAGCCTTTTCTGTCAGGATATCAGATAAGACATGACTCACAGGGATCGGTGATAATATATCACCTTGAGTGTTAAGGGAGGCACACGACAGAGATGAAGCAAACAATGTATTTCATAAGAGTGCAAAGGCATACACTTACATGTCAGGTAATAGGGGCAATGAAAAGTCATCATGCAGATCTGCAATGTAAGCGTTATTGTGCTTACGACATGTGCTGTACTATGTGGTAAAATAGTGACAGACGATGCCATGCACAGTGCCCAGGGTGGCACCAGTTGGACACCCATCACAGTTCTTCCCAGAGCTGGGCGAAGGGCATCTCCCTAACACATCCATTACAGGAGTTCAACCGAGTGTGATGTGCGATGTCCTTACTGGAGTGGCCTAGAAAACATGTTGTAGTGCTTCACAGGCTTGCTGAACTGTCATCAATCTAGGGCAAATGTTTGTTCATTCTTGTGTGAAGTTTGAAGATTCGTTCAGCTCTGGGCATATTTTTCTCAGGTAGTTCAAGTCATTACTCCAACTTCCCCAACTGCCAAAGGCAGAAGCCGCCGCATTTTGGCTGCTCCAATGTAATGCCGGGATTTGCAGGGTTCTCTTCCAAGGCTGCTGAACGGAGAGATGTATAGACCCCTCACCTCTAACACACCCTGTCTTTGCGTGGTTGCATTCTCACAGAGAACTACGGAAATGAGAACGAGGAGTCAGGCTCCTCCTTCACACTCGCTTGCTGCTCGTGGTATTGGCAAGGGTGCAGACAGCACGCCTAATCTCAAGAGACACTTCTCAGACACACACACATATTTGTGGTGTAAGTCTGTGGATATAGAAACACTGCAATCACTATTGCTTTATAATCAGAATGCTGAACTACATCTAACTTACCTCATTCACTGACATTTGATCCAAATATATGTTGCATGTAATATATATACATATATACATATAAATAAAATTACTCACAGCATACTCATTTTCTTCTAATCTGCCCTTGTGAACAGAAGGATTATAACAATGTTATGGATTCAGGGGCTTAGAGAATTTTTTCTCTTACATATTTTATTGTCTATTCTCTTAGAGTTGTCCCATTTTCCCCTCTTTTTCCCCCACCATGCAGTCTTCCCCCCACTCCCACAGTAAATCCCCACACCACTGTCCATGTCCATGGAAATGCATGTGTCCTTTGACTACAACCTTCACCTTCATTTAACCAATCTCTACCTCCTCCCTCCCCTCTTACAGCTGTCAGTCTGTTCCATTTTTCTATGCCTCTGATTCTCTTTTGCTCATTAGTTTATTTTGTTCTTTAGAGTTCCCTTATAAGTGAGATCATATGGCATTTGTCATTCATTGACTGGCTTATTTCACTTAGCATATTAGTCTCCAGTTCTGTTCATCCTGTCACAAAAGGCAAAAAAACCTTCCTTTTTTTTATACTCTGTCGTATTCCACTGTGTAAATGTACCACAGCTTTTTTATCCACTCATGTACTGAGGGACGCTTAGGCTGTTTCTAAATCTTGGCTATTGTGAATAGCACTGCTATGAACATAGAGGTGCATATATTTTTTGAATTGGTATTTTGGGGCTCTTAGGAATATTCCCAGAAGTGGAATCACTGGATCAAAAGGCATTTCCATTTTTAATTTTTGAGGAAATTTCATACTGTTTTCCAGAGAAGTTGCATGAGTCTGCATTTCTACCAACAGATATTCCCATTCATTTATTTTTCCCTTTGTTCCCTTGCCCTAGGAGGCATATCAGCAAAAACACTGCTATGCAAGATATCTGAAATTTTACTATGTTTTCCACTAGGACTTTCATGGTCTCATGGTTTAAATTTAAGTCTTTTATCCATTTTGAGTTTAGTCTGGTATATGGCATAAGTTGGTGGTCTAGTTTCATTTTTTTTAAGATTTTATTTATTTATCTTTAGAGGGGAAAGCAAGGAAAGAAGGAGAGAAATATCAATGTATGGTTGCCTCTTGTGCGTCCCCTGCTGGGAACTGGCCTGCAACCTAGGCATGTGCCCTGACTGGGAATCAAACCATGGTTGTTTGGTTCCCAGGCCCATGCTCAATCCACTGAGCTACACCAGCCAGGGCTAGTTTCTTTTTTTTTTTTTTTTTTTTTTTGCATGTACCAGTTCAGATCTCCCAACACCATTTACTGAAGAGACTATTTTTACTCCATTGTATGCTCAGGCCTCCTTTGTCAAATATTAATTGACACTGAGACATGGTTTTATTTCCTGGCTCTCTGTTCTGTTCCATTGATCTATATGTCTGTTCTTATGACAGTACCAGCCTGTTTTGATTATAGTGGACTTACAGTAGTTTGATATGAGATATTGTGGCCCCTCCAACTTTGTTCTTCTTTCTCAAGATTGCTAAGGCCATTATGGGCCTTCCTTGATTCCATATAAATTCTAGGAATATTTTTTCTAGATCTGTGAAATATGCCATTGGTATTTTAATAGGAATTCCATTGAATTTATAGATTGCTTTGGGTTGTATGGACATTTTGATGATGCTATTTCTTCTGACCCATGAACATGCTATATACTTCCACTTATTTGTATCTTCCTCAACTTCTTTCTTCAGCGTCCTATAGTTATCCAAATACAGGTCTTTTACCTCTTTGGTTAAATTTATTCCCAGGTACTTTATTTTTTGTTGTTGTAAAAATAAATGGATTGTTTTCTTAGTTTCTCTTAGTTCATTATTGATATATAAAATTGCCATGGATTTTTGAATATTGATTTGTATTCCACTACTTCGCTGAATATATTTATTAGGTAGAGTAGTTTTTTGATGGAGCCCATAGGATTTTCTAGGTACACTATCATTATGTCTGCGAATAATGAGAGTTTTACTTCCTTCTTCCCAATTTGGATGCCTTTTATTTTTTCTTCTTCTCTGATCACTGTGGCTAGGACTGCCAGTACTATGTTGAATAAAAGTGGTGAAAGCAGACACCCCTCTCTTGTTCCTGATCTTAATGGAAACAAACTTAGTCTTTGACTGACCATTGAGTAACATGTTGGCAGGTTTGTAAGACCTTTATTATGTTGAGGTATCCTCCCTCTATTGCCACTTTGTTTATTTTTTTTATTATAAGTGGGTGCTGGATTTTATCAAATGCTTTTTCTTCATCTATTAATATGATCATGTGATTTTTGTCTTTCATTTTGTTTATGTGATGTATTACATTTATTGATTTGCTAATACTGTACCAACCTTGCATCCTTGGGTTAAATTCCACTTGATCATGGTGTATGATCTTTTTAATGTATTGCTGGAGCCAGTTTCGCTACTATTTTGTTGAGGATTTTAGCATCTATGTGCATCAGAGATATTGGTCTGTAATTTTCTTTTTGTGTGTTTTTACCTATTTTTTGGAAATAGGATACTACTGGCCTCATAAAAGGAATTTGGAAGTGTCCTCTCTTCTTGAATTTTTTGGAATAGTTTGAGAAGGATAGGTGTTAGTCCTTTTTTAAATGTTTGG